>JABFPY010000012.1:0-21329 GCA_022817165.1 Phoenoteleia sp. ZL-2020 | reverse complement strand
GTATCGGAATGGTATGGGGTTGGTATGGGTTGTTATGGGAAAGTTAAATAAAGTTCACCGCCAACATTAGCGTTACCCAATGTGCACCACGTGGAGGTTGTTGGAATGTTCGATATAACGCATAGACAAAACTCAAATTTCACAACACACATTTACGATTACTCATGCAGTCGTAATTATTTATTTTGAGGACATTATAAAAAATGTATCGGCCTGAAAAGGCCGATAAAAAATATGCCCTTTTCAGGGCCAACTGATGCGTAAATTCCGACCAACAACCTTCACGTGGTGCACATTGGGTAACCCCCTAAGAATTGCCTTCTTAGGGGGGGGTTTTTTCATGGGGTTATGGAGCAAATAAGCCGAAAAGTGGTCTGCCCGAAAGAGGAAGGTTTAATTGTATCTGGCGTCCTCACATTTTTTCAATTGAATGCAATTTGACCGAATGTTACACGTTTGAAAATGACCAATTTTTTCGAATTTCAAAGTGGCCCGTTTTTTTTCCAGCAGTGTATATAAGATAAACCAAATCTTTAGGGAAGCATCGTGTTAACGATAAATTTCAAAAGATTCCATTGTATGTTCGCAATAATAAATATAACATTCTATTAACTTAAACGTTGAACTAACGTTTTCAGAAACGGTTCAAATGTCTTTAAAACATTGTTGTACAACATTGATAGAACGTTTAATAAACATGATATTTTACAAAAATGTTTTAAAGATAATTCAGACGTTTCTGAAAACATTAGTTCGACGTGTAGAATACATATACCGTAGGTTTTACTGAACGTTTCAAAAGTGTTTTTAAACGCTTAGCAAATATTCGTAGAAACGTTTAAGAATTGTATAGGAAACTCAAAAAGTGGCAATTTGTATGTTTTGCAAACGTTACACAAACGTTTAGAATGTTTTAATGACGCAAAGTAAAACGTTTAACTAACATTTTAAGAACTTCTTGTTCTTGTGGGGATGCTGCAAGTTTGTTCTTACGTGTGTATTTAATTGTAATGTTATTCACAAGTACTCTAATAACCATTTATACAACGTATTAATACATATTTTAAAAAATGTGTAATGAATTATGAGCAGTCGTACGTTTGTACAAATCATTTTGCACACATTGCATTAAGCTACGTGCTTAACAGTGTACCAACGTTAATAGTTAAAGTTAAATATCTATTCATAACAAAAGCTTCAATTTATTTACGAGTATACCATGAAAAATATAATTGCAATTGATTTTATAAAAGTAGATTTCGGCCCATACTACTGTTATTGCATATTTGCCATAACTAAACTTGGGATTCATAGATAGGTCAAAAATACGGGTCGCTTATTTTTGGCCTCTACCTATATTTTTTCACATCTTTAAATTCTACTATTTTTATATAATACTCAATTCAATGAAAGCTGTTCTCAGTAGATATTTTACGTTCACTATTAACGTTGGTACCCTGTTAAGCACGAATAGGTTTATGCAATGTGTGCAAAAAGATGTGTACAAAGGTACGACTGCTCATTGTACCATTGTTTTAATAATTATTGCTTAATCATTGTTTATACAATTGGAAATATTTTTGTCTCTCACATAGTACATTTAACTATAAGTTCAAGTTAATGATTGATTTTTTCCGTGCAATAAGGTGCGAATTATTGATTCTTCATGAACAATTGATGTGTAATTTTGAATTGGGTGTTGCCTGATCATTTTGCAACCAAAATGCATGCTATTTTTTTAACTACTGTAAACTTAACAAGGATAATGATTTGTTATTTCGATTAAACAACCGTTCAAGTTTGAACTTCACAGCAAGCTTTAAGCTTAACTTTTTTCTTGCTTGAAACATTGGACACTTATGGGAGGATTTAATCATAAGGTTATGCGGCAACTGTCCCAAAAGTAGTCAAATCGAAACAGCAAGGTTCAACCTTTGCAGACCTCTATACAATTTTACAATGAAATCCAATTTTACCGAATGGTAACATTTGAAGGTACCAAATTTTTCCCAAAATGAAAGTTGCCCGTTTCTTTTTCCAGCAGTGTTGTTTTATATGATATAAATATTTTATATTTTAAGTGCACATCATTATCATAAACTATGCATCAATAATTTATAGTTTCTTTAGAATTTTACTCAGCCTAAACATACGTATCGTCGTTTAACTGTACATTGCAGTTGAACTTACTGAATTGAAGATATATATTTCTCAATATACATACGAAAGGTTATAATAACTACCAAAATTCAGTTCTAGTAACAGAAAAATGAAAGTTCTTTTCAAATTAAAGTTTAACAATTCAATTTAAGGTTATCTTTTTTTTTTTTTTTTGGAGTTTACTAAATATGAAAACGAATTGAAAATTATTGAAAAGCACAATTTCTTCTACAATAAGTAACAAAAAACTTTTCGACTATAGATATGTCAACTCGGCTACACGTGTCACTTTCGAGGAGATGCGTCCTTCCATCCAAAGGTGGTTGAGACGAGGTATTCATGTCGCAGCGTGTAAAAGTTTGAGGGATTTATCGGAGTATTTAGGTGCCAATACTCTCTCATTCAGTAGCGGAACACTTCAATGTGAAATAATTAATGATAATACGGAGGAGTATTGCGCAGCCTTTTACTCGCTTGAAATTATTGAAATTCTCAATAAATCGCACGAGTTTCAATTTCAACTTGGCGGAGACGCAACATTCAATCTGCTGCCGAAGCGACTGTTTCCTAACAGGAGCAGAAGGAAACAGTTCTTCACGCTGATGCTTAAGTACAGAACGAAGGTTTGTTTCTTCCATGGATTAAATTTTCTATTATTAATTGCACAAAAAATTATAATTACAACTACACACGATTAATTGGAAATGTACTGATAATGTATTATGCATGTTGACACATATTATAACATTTTATTTCAGAATATTTAGATAATATAAAAAATTTTTAATTGATTAGGATCATTAATAAAAATACTCTTACAAAATAGAATTTACATTGATATGAATAAATATAAACATAGCATACTCATGAAAAATCCAAACTGTATTATCTACACAAGTAAAACAATAAAATATATTTATTCTTTTCAACATGTCAATCAGTTCATATGTGTACCATCTAGTTGATATCATTTTTAAATATATGTTAGATAATTAATACTAATATTATTAAATAATGTGAAGAAAATAATTACACATGTAGAATGAAATGAGGAAACATTTAAATGAATTTGTCTTCATTGTATATCATAGTCGGTGCTTTGAATTGGTTTTTATGTGAAAATTATATTTAGGAATGGCTTGAAAAATTTAAGGCTGAAATGTCGCATCTTGCATTTGTCCGTATTACCATACAGAACCTTTTACCATAATATATCATAATTTATCATTTTAGGCAATTCCTGTAGTCTGGGCGTTGATGACGCGAAAAACAAAGGGATCGTATGTTGCACTATTTCATTTGCTTCAGAAATTAATGCCGCTGAAAAAATTCAGTAACATAATCACAGACTATGAGAGGGCAATTGGTGATGCCGCTGAAGAGGTTTTCCCCGGAATTTCGAAAGATAAATGTTACTTCCACTTCTCGCAGGTAACTTTTGATACTCTATATGCGCTTGCAAATGACATTAAACACACACACGCAAAAAACGAAATACTTGTTTCAACAAAACATGTATTGTCGTTCACATATGGTTGAAATGATTAAATTATGTGTATGATTAGATCTTTAAATTTGATCAAATCAACCCAATATTTGATAGAAGTCTCCGTTTTGGAATGCACGAAAGAAAATATTATTACAACATTGATTTTGCATTTGAATGCCACCATACGATAATTTTATATACATCATTAATTTATCCTATATAATGATCACTCGAAATGCATTCATAATTTCATATTTCCACAACTCATTGACATGAGAAAAACAGATTATGTCATTCTGTTTAGAATCGAACGAAATAAATATTTGGTTGAATCAACCAAATCATTTTGATGAATTCACAAAATGCTGATAACCAGATGTCTGTTAATTTGACAAAAGGATTTGTTTGCATTAATAATTACAAAATCGTTCTCTCCGTACGCATGAAAATAATTCTAAACAAATGTACTTAGAGCAATTTTATTAGTTGAAACTTCTATCCTTTATAGTACAACTCCTATACAACTTAATTGTGTAATTCATTAAACTTGTTAGTTGTTCACTGCATTTTACAAATTTATTTACTTTACCCTACTAAAAATGCTAATTCTGCATGAAAACTAAAAAATGCATCGTACAAATATATGCAGAAGTAAATAAATTTACTTCACAATACTGCAAGTTTAGTTACATCAATTAAATGTAATAGTTACAGGTAAACATATAAGTAAATATATATGGGTTCCCTGTTGAAAATAATAATATCTGTTTTTCATGTTAGTTCATCATATGATAATTTGGCATGCGAAATGCATATGATAAACACATAATTAAACCATATGAGAAACATATATGCTATATCATATAATTTTTATAAATACAGTTTGCAAGAAAAAGTATCAACAAGGAATTTGAATCCGGATTCTTTCCGCTGCCGGTCCGGTGTCGCCACTACTAGACTGCGAAGACTTTCTAGAATATCTAATTACCTGCAACATTTATAACTGTTCAAAATAATCATATGCGTTTCTCATATATGTTTATCATATAATTTCCATATGCGTTTATCATATGATAAATGAAATGATAATTTGGTGTGCGAAACACATATGATAAACACATATGATAAACACATATGATAAACACATATGATTATTTTTAACAGTTGTAAAAGTTAAAGGTAATTAGGTATTGTAAAAAGTCTTTGTAGTCTAGTGGTGGCGATACCGGATTGGCAGTGGAAAGAATCCGGATTCAATTCCTTCTTGATACTTTCTTCTTGCAAACTGTATTTATAAAAATCATATGTTATGGCATATGTGTTTCTCATATGATTTAATTAACTGTGTTTATCATATGCGTTTCGCATGCCAAATGATTGTATGATAAACTAACATAAGAAACACATGATTATTTTCAACAGGGTTACAACATGACATACCATTGAAGCACTTCTGCTTGTCATTCTTATTTTTCCTTCAAACTTTTTTGTATTTTATTATAAAAAGAAAAATATTGTGTAATACGATTTGTTCAATTACTTGATTTTAAAGAATTATACCTTCATCAATATTTTATTTTATTAAACAGGTTAAAAAAACAGTAGTTTATTCTTTTATTTTATATTACGAGTAGAATCTTCAGTACATTGATTTATGAATTTTTCATCTTAAATTTTAGTTGCATGAACTCGAGCTATTATCATTTTCTTTCAGTGTGCTGGAGAAAAGTCTGAAAGAGATGGACGAAACTCTGAAAGTTCTCTTAAAATAATTCGAAAATGAGACTTTTCGAACTTGAAATTGTGGAAAATTGTTTAATTACATTTGTTAAAATAAGTACTTGAAGATATCGGGATAACTTAAATGGTATTCTTAAGAATATTTAAAAAATGATATTTCTGAGGATGTTCGCTCTCAATGCAATTAAACATTGTACTTCTTCAATATTGCTCTTATTTTTTAGAATATGAAATTTTTCTGCACATGTTTTTTAACAATATATTTATTTTAATATGTAGGTTGAGGAAAGCGTTTGCAAACCCCATACGAATTTTAAAAAATATAGAGCACACCATCTTAGTTTTGCGATTAAATCTTTGTCTTTCTATTTTTTAAAGATTTTCATACATTAAATCGAACACCAATTAATGGGCTGAACTGCATAGCTTCTTTTTTTTTATTTTAATACTGAAAATAAATATCCCGTGTGGAAAAAAACAGTCTGGATAAACTGTACGTACCAAACTCTTTCCACACTCTTGCCAGACTCCTACCGGACTCACGCCAGATTCTTTTAAGTCCGTTTAAAATCTGCATTTTGTCCATTTACCAGACTGTTTTTTTCCACGCGGAATATTTCAATACCTGCAATAATATAAACAATTTCGCATTATTTCTGTTTATTCTAAATACTTTTCGATGTCTGCATTTAAGTTAACTAACATGCATTTTATATTTTCGTATTTGCTTCAGAGTGTCTTCAAACACGGGCAAAAAATTGGCCTGGTGAAAGCAATCAATAATATTATGCAAGGAAAAAACATGCCAAACAATGTAAGTTGTATAACAAGTATATACATACATATTAATCCCTGATTTAACAACTTATTCCTTTCATTGCAAATATCAGAACAAAGTACTTAAATTCTCTGAAACGTACGGTTTATTTACAATAAGTTTTCACGAATCATTTGTTGTTTATAGAAATAACAAGATAATTTGCATTTCTCATTTACTTCAATTAACACTTTGTCTGATAAAATAAAAATAAATAAATAATTTGTTTACTGATTTATTGTTATGTTGTGTAAATGATCATGAACAATTCAATCCATTCATCCCTGACAAACACGGTGAAATTAAATCTAACGTGAATAACGTGTTATATTAAGTTTTCAAAACAGATCAAACATTAGATTCAATGTGACATGTAACGACAGACCTTTTGGTTAATACATTTTATTGGATGTACCAATTGCATGAAATACAATAGTTATTATAAAATTATATATAGTTCCTACCTATTTGATGAATTATATGATTTAAATATTACACAATAGTTTAGGAACATGTTATCATTTACATTACTTCGTTGGAAAATTGTGTTTATCTTAGAAACTATTTCCACTATAACAAATATAGATATTAAATCTAACGGTATGATCGGTATGAAAATGAAATGTTACATCTGTTCCGATACTGCTCAAAAAATCCCACGTTAACAATTCAACCAAGTACACTTCTTCCCAATGTTATAGATATCCATGAATTGCTTGACATAGGAGTAACAATTGAGTAACAATTTTATTATCAAATTCTCGTATTCATATTAAAGCTTAAGATTTGTTCTACACTAGTCTCAGATAATTTCCTATTGTACAAGGTGCAGACAAAATACCAAAATTTAAAAAGCTCGCGAACTAGTCATCGGATTGATAAACAATGAAACACGTCTTTAATATTTTTCACAAATCTATCGAAGGACCAGGAAATTTTAAATTTCATATGAAAATCTCCATTTATTATTGTCGATTCGAATTTTACGGCTACAATAAACTAACAAATTCTTTTAGACAAATCGTATTTAAAATAACTTTAAAATTGTAACTTTAAATGTAATGTATATTGTATGGAACTATATAGTTACATAATTAATAAAGTAGATGCATAATTTGATACAAGTATTTGTTTTCTACTCATGGTGTGGCAAACTGAATTTTGTGTCAAATATATACATATCATCTCACATTTCATATCGTCTGGGAAAATGACTCTTCTTATCCAACTGATGAGTTTAGGGATGATAGTTGAACGAAACGTTACGTTTATTATACAATGGTTTTGCTTAGTTATAATAGTTTAATTTTTTTGTATAATCACTTCAACATTACAATCAGAAGTAAATTAAAAAAGATTTTCATTCGTTTCTGAACAATATACAAAATAGACTTGAACGCTTTAAACTCCAACCCCTTTATTTATTCGTAAAAGCAACGGATGTATCCAATGTTGACTGAGCATATTCCAAAAACTGTAGTGAAACATACTTAATGAATCAATAAATTTATTTGAACAAAGAATAAGACTAATATTTTGTATAGAATGTATCATTGCAATATCGATTATTCCATTTCAGATGTCTGTCGAAGATTTCGGGAGCCAGGCAAATGCTGTGTTCCATCAAATTTTGTGTTTGCCACTACTGCCACCAGAGCAGATTGTATCCGGGTTGGATATTATTCATTCCAATGTGGCAATTTGTTATGAAAATCCTACCTTGATTTTAATTTCGAGAAAATTGGATATGTTAATCCAGTACATACATTCATACTGGTTAACGCATTGGACACCGGAAGACATCTCCTGCTACAAGAAGCCCAGTAGGACCAATAACGCCTTGGAGTCGTACCATATGCTTCTTAACAAATTGTTTAAGAAGAATCCATCAACAACTCTGTTTTTACGTAAGAATTAATCCAAGTAATACATATAATATACAATATAAACATCGACATACAGTCATTTATTATGTGTTGGCACCACGAAGTACTTGAAATTGTATATTGTCCTCAGATAAATTGACTTTTCAACTTCATGGTTACAGTTAAATTTAGTAATAAGTCTCATTTTTCAGTTTCGATAATCGAGTTTATTACTTATGACTATAATTTTTCCAATTACTACCCGAACAGAACATGGTAGATGAAAGGTAGAAATTATATAGTTTATACATTCATAGTAAGTAGAAATATCCACCCGGTTACATACAAAATAATTAGCTTGATTCTACGTATATTACCTATGTTATGTAGAATGTAGTTAATTTCAATGTAAGCGGGTAGACATTGAAACATTCTATGTATGTTTCATCTATCAACCTTCCACTTACAATCTACCTTTGTTATGTTGGGGTTGCACAATTTCCAGTGGTCATAGCTTTAATTTTAGTTTTAATAAGTGAAAACAACAGTTATAGCTGCAATCAACTGTTTCAGTGGTTACCATTTCTGAAAATTCCTCTAACTGTTGAGATAAATTTATATTTATAATAATAAATATGGAGTTCGTCAAATAAGAATTTGATGAAGTGCAAGCAAAAACGCCTAAACCCATATATAGCATTTTTCCCAATAAACATTAGCAATTGAATCTCTACAACCCCGGCAGTGGGTATTACACCACGAAGTTGGTGTCATTGTGGTGTAAATGTGATGTTAACCTGACTGCCTCGGTAAAAAGAAATATCTACTCAACTTTCAGCACATTGTCACATTACGCCTCATTTTGCCAAAAATGGTTACACTTTGTCTTTTTTTATTTCACTGCTTCATATTGCTGAACTTTGTCGAAAAATACGCACAAACTTTGGAGCATAGTGTAGTAAGGTTTGCTCAATTTCAGCAAATTTGATGCAGTTATTCAAAGTGTGGTTTTAATCGAAAAAAATTAACAAAAATCTATTATAATTTAACAAACTTTTGACACAATTTGGCAATGTTCTGACAAAATCAGAAATTGTTGGCTAATTTTTTACACACATGGGCAAGTTGTGACAAAATGCAAATAAGTTTAATAGATTTTAACGGAATGAAGCATATACAGATAATAATTGGTAAAATTACATACAATTTTTGACAGTGTTTTATTTTCACTGCAGTTAAAAATCAGTGTACTGAGAATTTTATTATATATAACATTATTTTCACTTGCATTTTATTAAAGTATGTAGTATACAGAGGCTCAGTTTTATTTATAACTCATTGAGCTGTTTTGTATTGAGCTGTGTTGCATATTCCTTTACCTTCGTAATAAATTCGTAGTAACTACTTTTAGAGCAATGCTTTATTTATCAGCACTCAATTTCAATGCTGCAGGATTAACAGTTTAAATATGCAAAACGTAAGATATTCTTTACACAAAGTAACGATTAGCGACGATTTCAGCTCCATGAGTTAATGAAGTATTATTTACTTGAGAAGCAATGTATGCGATTGTGGGTTATCGGAAATTATAAGAAATATTACTCTGATTCCATTTTAATTTAATTTTTCAAACAATATATTGCATCTTTATTTAATAAACAATTTCAGAGGGCTTGTTGACAGTGTGCAACAAAACCTATGTCCAATTGTTACAATTGCAAAACCAGCTTCGACCGCCCGTGGTTCGTAGGAACCAAAAATTGAAAGAGAAACTGCATCCAATTATTGGGATCTGTTAGAGAAGGAAGAAATAGATATAGCATGTTTCCTCCTATACACTTCCAAATTGGTTGGAGCAAAAACAGAGCAGTACCTGTCATGTAAGCATGTCGAAAATTTACATAAATTTGTAAGAATGCAATTGTCGAGAAATGTTACACAATTTATAAAACGAAATTGTTAAACATTTGTAACAATAGATTAAAAGAAGGGAAAAATAGAAATAAAAAACAATTAATTTTATAAATAACACTGCTGTTAATGTTCACAGTTTTGAATGAATTGCCGATAATTGCCCCAGTTCACACTGAACATGAAATGGAAGACAATCAGGAATTAAGCGAAGCGGAAATCGTGGATGAGGCAGACATCATACAATCAGATCGTGAGGAAGAAATCGTAGAATCCATCTCTGACGACGAGGATTTTTTTGAAGCAATGATCCCGCCGGAAAGCGAGGAGGAAACAGAGGAGAAGAATCGTAAGGAGAAAACTACAATATTGACCTTTAAAACGCGTAATTCTGGAAGAAATTTTCGAAGAAATACAGACCAATGGAAAATCAGCATCCAATATATCGACGCCTGAATCGAAAAATCGGCCGTTTCAAATTATATTTCAATAACTGACTGTTTTAAATTATATTTAAAGAAGCGAACTTTTCAAATTATGAATGAAAAACTGGCCGTTTCAAGTTATAGTAACAAAAAATGCAGATTAAATTCACAATTTTCTTGTTTGACATAAAGGCTATTAACAAAAAATTTTACTATATTAATATTTTACTTAACGAAATATGTGTACTGATTTTATTAAATGCCAATTGTCTATTGCAATTTATCAAAAAATAGATTTTAAGAATTCCCGAGAACCTCAGTTATTTATATTAAGTTATTCAATGTTTGTAACATAAATGTACTAACAATCGTAATCGTAAGGGCAATAAAATGTATATTTTCACTATATTTGCAAAATATGACCATACATTGTTCATTATACATTAATATAATTATGGTAATGTATTTAAGGCCTCTTAATGCTACAATTAATATAACTAACATTAACAATTAAACATAATATTTAAAATTAACGATTCTATTAATAAATATAACAATGCATTTTTTATCATTGTTCGGAAATTGACTTAACGATAATTAAATAACTTAAATTTAGTTACTGAAGGTTTCGGGGATCCCTAACCCAGATAGAAAACTTTTACAATAATTGCCCAATGTATAATATTTCATAAATTATTTGCCCTGCATTTTGCAATTACATATACCCAATGTTGCCTCATTGGACACTATACATGCAGAAAATATATGCAAGTTGATATTTTTCAAAGAACGTGGCAAAATTAAGCAATTCATTTGTGAAAATAATTTGAAAAAATAACGTTTTAAAATAAACGGGTAATATTCATGAAAATCATTTTAGAAAATAGTTTTTATCTTTAAAAATAAATTTCATTATGTTTACAATTTGTGAAATATATTTTATCAATATTAAAGTAACTGATTTTTAAAATAATTTCTGAATTTCAGTTGAAAACTGCGTCGTCAATTATCTAATTTTTTCTAAAATTAAAATCTATAATAATTTGCTGCATATTTGCATCATTTCTGCACAATATTTTTCACGAAATTGTTTTCAGAAACTAATTACTCGAAAATTATCTTATTATAACGAAAATGTATTTAGTACATTAAATAACTGGAAAATTTTTCTACATGCTTCCCTATCTGGGTTAAATTAATTTTTTTATAAATTCTAATACACAGTTGATATTTAATAATCGAAGCACATACTTTGTTTGTTATATAAAATATTAATAAAGTAATCTCTTTTCTGTAATAGCACAAATAATAAACAAGAAATTTGCAGATTAAATCAGATGTTTTTGTTAATGTACATATTATTTCAATTTATACATCAGTAGAGCTTAGAAATACACTGGCGGAAAAAATGCATCAATTTATTTTTTTCAAAACTTGTTATGAAAATATTGTGAGTATGTTATGCGAATGTTATGGGGATTTTATTGGAATACCATGGGTATGTTATGGGAATATTATGGATATCTTATGAGAATGTTGTGGAAATTTTATTATCCCTATAATATGCCCATAATGGCATACTCATAACATTCTCATACATTTCCATAACATATAGCGAACAATGTCAGATCAAAGTATGTTCGATCAAGATACGAAGCATCTATTTAACTGGAAACACGTACTGAAGTGCAGTGTTTTTTAAAGTGGCCGTAAGTTAACCATTTTACATTGAAAATTTGCGATTTTTGGATAGTCAGCGACAAATTGTCTGATAAAAATAGAATATCAAAATTATAGTGAAGTTTGAACTTCACAGCCAACTTTAAAGTTTACTTTTTTCTTACATTAAAACACTCCGTCTGTAAGAGGTAATTAATGAATGGTTCCGAAATTGAAAAATTTTCGGAACAAAAAAAGTGATGAAATTTTGTCCATCAGTGCAGTTAAGTGTCAATTTAAGTTAATTATAAATGTTTTAATTAACATCCACTTATGACAGATTTAAAGCACTGTTACATACAAAATATCCACTTCTGTACAAATATCATTAAAGGGCCGATTCTTCATGCATAATTTGAAACGTCCGCTTCTTCAAATATAATGTGAAACGGCCGGTTCTTCGATTTTGGCCTCGGTATGTACTGAGATTCTTTTTATAATATACAAAATATCGTGTAAAAATATTTAAATTTTTACAATTTTAAACCAATGAACATGCTTTTGTACGGTGTATGAAAATATAGGGTAATGCATACATTTGTTTGAGGAGAGGGGTGTAAATGATTGACCTTTTACTAAATGTTAATGAAGCTATTAATAAAATTGTGTTTTATATATTTTTAGTCGTATTATATTATACATTTAATCGGAAGAGCTGCTATTGTATATAAATTTTTCAATATGCACGCAGAAAAGACATTTCTTGTTTCAAAAAATCTAATTGTGTCAAGTGAATGTCTTTCTGTTTCTCACTTTCTTTAAAATATTTTGTTAATTCAAAAAGTTGTATATAAATGAAGAAAATCAGTTTTTGAGCAATTAACAAAACATGTATAGTTGAGATTCATTTTGGTGATTTGACAAAATAGTTTTTTTGCTTACAACAAAATGTTTGTTGAATCAACAAATCACTTCTCTGCGTGTGTATACAATTTGTATGAAAATAACATGAAAAAAACTATCGGACAATCATTTTTTAGGGAGCCCATCAGTGTCAAATTTACTTTAATTTGTTTTCTTTGACTTCAACTTGAAGTAACATTTAAGAGTGTCAACACTGATTTTCGGTGTGCAGGACACTTATGATCAATTGTCTAATTATCTGAAGCAAAGATTTTAAATGAACTAAATTTTCTTTTTTTACAGAAGATGAAATGAATACCGAAGCAATGAAGGAAGATGAATATACGGTAGGAAAACAGACAGTCAATTTAACGCATTATTTATAGTGATAATTAGTTACCTACAATAAAATAGCTATGTATAATTAATAACTGAATAAATGAAATAAAATATTATACTTTTTTATAATCAGAAAAAAAATCTGTTTGCTTGTAGGCTTCGTGGAAAAAGTTTTATCAACTGTTCTCTCGAACAAAGGGAGCAGGTGAGATCATACGACAGTATGAATGGTTAGTGGAGGACCGACTGTATGTTCCTGACGTTGGAAAATATGCAGTTGAATTCAGAGGTATTAAAAAATGTGTTTTAACTGCTTGTGCTGCAAAAAAAGTGTCTTATTTAAAGACCCGTTTACGAAAAAGGTGCCAGAAACATCTTTTTTGTAACATTTACATGAAAAGCACTGTTTTCCATATTGAGCAATCCCAAAATAGCTGTTTTTAAACTTCGAATGCAAAAAGTAATTTTGCACAGGACAAATCCCTGATAACCAACAATTTTGTAAACGATTTACATACATTTTACGCACAGCAAACTCCTCATTGAGTTCCATTATTTACATAAATCGTATAATGTTCTTGCTTACTTTACACTAATAAAAACTAAAAATATGTTAAGCATATTGTTAAAACATAGCTTTTGATTGTAAATATTATATTACACAAAAATATTAAGTGTAACAAGAAATTATGGAGCTACATTTTTATATTTTTCAATGTAAACAGTTTATTTAAATTATACAGCCCAATGAGGAGTTCTCTTGGTGTAAAATTTACATAAACTTCTGTTTGAATAAAGTTTACATAATATTTTCGTAATTCTGGTTATCAGGAATGTCATGAAATACAGTTCTGACGTCTTTTCCACCAAAACATACACATTGCAATTAGAAACTTATTTTAATACGTGTTAACAGTGTTTGCCTTGCAAATACTCTGTATGCAACATTCGACACCGAGTAAAGTCGTTAGGTTATTTTGTTGACTGAACAAAACTTCTTTTTCGTTTAGGAGAATACTCTTATGATCATTTTTGTAAAATATTGCGTGTATGAGATCATTCATTTTCGTTTCCGCAACCAACAAATAGTTAACTCGCATACAATTGTGTCCCAAAGCAGAAATACTTTTTGTAAAATATTGCCAACTAGTCTAGCTACTTCATTAAAAGCTTTCTCATAATACATTAAAAAATCCGTAAACTTCTGTGAGAGAATTAATTCTTCTTTAGCTGAAGTCCAGCAATTCTTTTCGTTATCACAACAAAAAACAGATTTAAATGTAATGAAGTTTTGTATAATTAATAGATTCGAAACCCTGTTGAAAAAATCATGATTTATCATATGATTTATCACATGACTTATCATATAATATATATGTGTATACAAGAAATTCTTTCTTTTTGTAGATCGACCATATCAACTGTCCACGGATATGTTGGAGACGAATAGTCTTGGAACTTTGCAGCAGGAGGTAATGTACAGTTAATAAGACACTTGTGGGTAGCTGAAATTGCCGGATGATTTTTGCACAGATATTTTAATGTACCATGTTCCTTTAGTGTGTAAGATAGTTGCACATAACCATCTATGTGTTTTTGCAGGTAATAAAACCGGAATTTACGGAAATCCAATCGATTTATTTGTTTGGACAAGAATGCGGTCTACTGAACGGCAATTGTTCCGCGTTAAAATTGTTGGACAAGTGGAAATGTTTGCCTGAATGCCTGAAACACAATTTTAGAATAAAGGCAATTGATTTGGAACAATCATTGTTCAAAATTTTAATTAATCTAGAGTAACGACGCGCCTCGCGCACTACTTGTATGATGTGTGAATGAAGACATCTGAAGTTGTATAAATAACATTCTGTTTATTAGTTTATTATATATTAAATTTATTCATTATTATTAGATTCATTATTTCATTTATTATCACATTTATTATTACATTTATTAATTTATAAATTAGCAAATAAACCAATCTTATTGCATTAACTTAAGCGGTAAGTTTTGCAAGCCTAACATGGTTTGTGCTTCAGTTGTCTGCAAAACCAATGGGAGTATAATTTGCAGAAGAACAATATTTTATTGTTAACCCTGGTGGAAAATAAGAGGTACGCCATTAAAAGCCAATGCAATCGGTTTGCAGCCAAAACGTAAGCGAAATTAAGCTATGGTACTCTTAACGAAGCTACTTTAAGCCGTATCACGTTATCTTAAGCCAATTTCAGCTGAAGACGAAGCCAAATTAAGCTGAACTTAAAGCGATTATACGACAAAAAACTCTGTATTGTGAATCGGCGTTTTTTGGCTTAATAAAATTTTTAATCTTTTGTACGTCAGTTAAAGCGTCTAAGAAACGCCAAATTAAGTACAATAACGCCATTTAACGATGAAGTAAGCGCAAATGAAAAGTTTTTTAATGTTAATTTAAGCTATTTCAGAAGCCAAAATCAGTCAAAAGCTTCTCAATGGTAATTTTGGTTACCTTAGAAGCCCAAGCAAGCCTCAATAACGCCAATGTACAATGAAACATTTCATAATTTGAAAAAATTAGTATACTATTATTTCCCCCAACAGAACCGAATCGTTTGTAAAACGTTTTCTAGACGTATTATGAGAGGTTGCAAGATCGTTTTACGAATGGTAAGGAACGTTTCTGAACTTTTGTAGAACTTAAAAATGGCCGCTTTTCAAAATTACAGAAAACTTTAGCAAATGTTTACCAAAACTGTACCAACAAAACATTTAACAAAGTGTTGTAAACGTTATTTTAACGTTTTTGTAACCTAATTATGTAAACATCTGCAAAACGTTTATTACACGTTTTATGAGGCTTTTAATTGCACGCTATTAAAAGTACGTAAAATGTCCTGAAAACGTTCTAGTAACGTTTTTCCTTTGGTATGTATATATTTTTGTTAATATTAAATTAATATTTTATATTAATTATTAAGATCAATAATTAAGATTCAATTGAATATAATTATATGATACTTAAACAATTTTTTTCAAATTGGTTTACTTCACAGTTTGGTAAGAATTCTCATTAACCCCTTCAGTACTTTTTTTTATGGAGCAATGAAAAAAATTATTTAGCTTGTATTTTGTGCTTTTTGGGATCAAATTAAGAAACATTTGTCGTTAAAAATTTTTTTCTTTGTTATTTAAACAATAAAATATTTTTGTAGATTATAATGTACATTGTGACTTAAATAAAGTTTTTCAATTTTAATCAAAATAATCTAACATAGTTTTAAGACATGATTAAATAATCTTTTAAATGATAATTTAAATTAAAATAATATATTAGTTAAATAATATAAATACCAAAACAGAACACTTATACATTTATGGTTTTTTGTGATAACACAAAAAGCAATTTCGTTCCTTTGTAATGCACAAGGCCACGTTGCACTTCATGCATGTAAATTTTGTTCTGCATTCACATTCTTTGAGCTTACAGTAAAAACGGTATGCATTTGTTTGCAGTAATAAACCGAACTTGCAAATGCATGATAGAACTTTTTAATATATGAAAACAAACAGGTCGCGCTTGACGCGTCTTGAACAAGTATCGAGTCACAATGTACATAATAATGTACATGGCTGTTTATTAACATAGATTTCAAAATATTGTAAAATAATTATTAATTATTATTAAGAATGGTTTATTAGACTTATATTTATAAGAAAATAATTTTTGTACATTAAAAAAATTATTTTAATATCGATTGTATAATAAATAAATATGTCAATAATTTCGCACCCGTCGACCTCTCTGTTTTCATTAGTTTAAATTAATTTTTATTAACAAATTTTAATTAAAATTATTATAAAAAAATATGGGTGTATTCAAAATTGAATAAAGAATCATGTGCCTGAATTCGATTTTAAAAATTGTAATTACAGCCGCTGAAAAAAAATCTTGAAATTGATGTACATTATAATGTACACGGTGACTGAAAGGGTTAAATATAAAATATTATAAAACATTATGAAGAGAAATAGTGATATAATTTAATATTGTAATTAATATTTCCATAATTTTAATTTCGTAATGTTACTCCAATTTATTTCAATAACTTTACAATGTGTTTGCTTTAAAATGTAGCCAGTTTAGAAGCCCAAACAAGCCTCAATAACGCCATTTTTCGTTCAGGTAAGCCAATGTCAAAAGGTTCTCAAGGTTAATTTGCGCCACTTCAGAAGCCAAAGTCAGCCTTAATAAGGCCATTTTACAATCAAGTAAAGCAATGTCAAACTGCTTAACACTAATTTACGTCCATTCAGAAGTCAAGCCAAGCCTCGAGATAAGG
Organism: Phoenoteleia sp. ZL-2020; assembly: GCA_022817165.1. Classification (NCBI taxonomy): domain Eukaryota; kingdom Metazoa; phylum Arthropoda; class Insecta; order Hymenoptera; family Scelionidae; genus Phoenoteleia; species Phoenoteleia sp. ZL-2020. The sequence continues at coordinate 3,702 of JABFPY010000012.1, read as the reverse complement.
CTATTTTACTATGAAAAGACTTTAATAACTATATTTATGTAAATTTTATGTAAATAACAACGTATATAAATTTTATGTAAACTTCTGCATTGGGCTGCATATTTCATATAAATAATTTACATAAACATTTTTACATGCAATGTATATAACTTCAATACATATTTATATACATTTATGTTAACAATTGACGAAAATGATGAAATCCGATGCAGAAGTATGTTAATGAAAATTTGATGCAAATTTGATATATAATCAATGACTATCAAGAGATTTTTTTTCCATATGTAAGTCAGTTTAAGTGATATTCTCCTACAAAGACATAATCAACGCCTTTACGAATAATGATACACTCGTCTGCAACAACTTGTTTCGCTCTTTTTAAATTTATTTCATCGCGGAATTGTTTAAATTTATTATTACCTGGGAGTGACTGACAAATTAATGGAATGAATTTAAAAACTATATATCGTAAAGCTATTTGAACGGCAATATGAGCTGGACTTTTTTTCATAGACAATATATTTCTATTTTCATTTTGGAAAACGAAAGCATTATGCGTCCAGAGAGGACTCCACTTTGTAACACTATTAGCTAAGTGAAGGAGCAAATGAATATTGTAAGTCATCTTATCTCGACCAAAGTAATGTTCAAAATATACAACGAATGTTATTAACGACTCTTCAGCAACGTCTATATCTGATGTGCTAACATCTTGCAAAAATATATTAACAGCTAAAATAAGGAGTGATAAATGTATAATATATTTATGTGGCAAAATCCCTTTCAGAACTATTGCGGAATAAAATATCAACCATGATCTCCACTCGGAAGCCTTCTAAATTCGTCTTTCATTTAAACTTCTTGGTGAGCGCGTAATTTTTTTTAGATGTTTTATCGTTGTTAAACGTTCGTTAATAGCATTCAATTTATTTGGAGAACCGACGAAATAATCTTCTCCCACTGCTGTCAATATTATATCAGTATATTGTCTTATAACACAGAGTAGAATCGCGTGCATGTAATCTGGCACCATCCCATTCCGTAAATTAAAATGTTTTAAAATTATAACAACAAACATGCCTTTGATGCCTTTAACTATAGTTCCTGTGTCATGTGGGATCTGCATATTTTGTGTTATTGATTCATCTGTTATTTCAACTGAAACAATTTCTGTCATCGTATATTTTCTGTATCCATTAACATTTTCTGTTCGATGCTCACAAAATATGAATCCGTTGTGACCATTAAATCGCATCATATGTAATAAACATGGTCTTGCTACAGAATCCACACATGAAGAAATGGGAAACACTTTCGACAAAATAGTTTTTTCATCAAATTTCCATGAAACTGCATTCCTTGCTAATAAGTTTGCTTCTTCAACGAACGGCATAAGAAATTGATCCATGTCGGGTTCTTCGTGATGTACCCATAGACCGATTAAAAATATATGTTTCGATCTAATCGCAGGTGGTAACTCATTCAGCATTGCATATGTCGGCCATACTTTGGTAGTACACGATTTACCAGGAGAACATCCATCAGTGTTAAATGTATAGGATAAATTCCTTTCAAATCTAAAACATCATCTTTAAACATGTTTTTATAGGCGCGTCCATCATATATGTCCTCTAGTGTTGTATCGCTGGTTTTTTGTCTTTGAAATCTGTATAGTAGATGTTCAGATACTTCAGGATTTTCTAACAATTCTTTTGACTGTGACTGAAAATTCAATGTTATATAAAAAGGAAATTTTGATTCCTTGCATTCTGTTTCACAAGAGGTACATTTCAACAATCGGTTACTTAATTCGTTTTTTTGTTTAATTAAAACTTTACAGTACGGACAGAATAAATGATATTTCATATTTTTCTTTATAGATAAAGTTTTAAATAGTTTATACTTTGTTTCTGGCAACTTTTTCTGACCATGTAACGTGTTGATTAATATCAATATGTCTATTATAGCATTCCATGTCAGCGAATGTTTCCGCCCTAATTCTAAAACCATTAATAATATTTCTACAATTGATGTTGATGAACCTTAAAACAGTTTTTCCCTTAGATAAGACTCTTTCTTTGTATGTTTCGCCATTCTTTTCTGCAATTAAAACACTAAAATTCAAATTTTGCTTGCAATATTGTTTATTAATTCAGTGCTATTATAATAGAGTCAGAATTCAAGAAGTGGGCCCATTATTTTTCAACATGTATAGAATAAAAAACAAATGAAGCATGTCTTAATGGTACTGTATGAAGTATACATAATTGAAAATTTGTTTAGATTAATTCCAATTGTTACAAAAGTTATAAACAAATATATTTATTTACAGTCTTATTTTTAAAAATTTATATCTCAACAAATGATATATAATAATTTTATAACAGTTATTAGATACTATAAATAAAAGTGTTAATTGTGAAAGAAAAAATATTTCGATTGCACATTTTTATTTTTTCTTGCAAAATGCACGACTTTTAATAAACAAATGGAAATATTTGTATGTTTTTATTGTGTAAATTAATTTTTAAACAAACACATGGAAAGTATATACAATGGAGATTAAATTCATGAAATGAAATTAGCGGGCGAGCAATTAAGTCCCGTGGTGCACGGCCCACTATAAGTTCGCCTAGATTCGCGCGTAACGTCGGGTCTCAGAAATTGTACATTGCATCACAGAAAAAATATTCATATAATATAAATATTTCACACTTACTTCATCCAATCTGTATAAGTTATATTCAAGCTATTATAAAATTAGTAACATAATATATTTACGTACAGTAAAAATAATTTATTTTTCAATGTTTCTGTAGGTTCCATAATCGTTTACCATATATTAATGAGTACATGAATGTTTTAAGAAGAGCATTGATAAAACTAATAAATACACTACTTCTTCAAAACTGTACTAATGACAGCTTTTGTATCACTTGAAAAATTTTACATCCATTAGTTGCAAACTAGTATACGAACTAGTTTGCAACGCATCGACAATAATTTTATAAACACACCACGTGTTCTTTCCGAATGGTCTAAAAATTATTTTAATAATATTCAGTTCTATTATTGCACAAGTAATTAATAATGCATGCACGAATCGAGATTAAAAAGTCTATATTCTGAAGCAAAATTATTGAAAAATACTACACGGTTGTCTTCTTACGTTCCTATAAATGATTTGAAGATATTCTCAAGTGATACAAAAGCTGTGATTAGTACAATCTTGAAGAAGTAGTGTATTTATTAGTTTTAGAAATGCTTTTGTTAAAAAACGCATGTACTCATTAATATATTATAAATGATTATGGAGCCTACAGAAACATTGAAAAATAAATTATTTGTACTGTACGTAAATATCCCAGCAACCGAAAATCTATTTAAATCAATTAAGATAATATGTAAATCGTTTCAAATTGTTTTTACGTTCCGCCGAAATTGGTTTATCACAATTATATCCCATTTAGTTAAGCTGAATTGTAATTGTAATAAATTGTTTCATAACAATATAGACCAATTTTATAAATTGACTTATGATTTATCTGTATATAAAAAATTTAACATTTCTATATATATACATTAAAAACTTAGAATTAATTAAGAAAAAAACATTTTATATAACTACAAACATTTATTTAAAATTAATAATATATTTCTACCATAAAATGAGAGCTATTCATAAAAATATGTAGGTAATAC
>JABFPY010000011.1:0-21579 GCA_022817165.1 Phoenoteleia sp. ZL-2020 | reverse complement strand
AGTTTGTGTTCTTAAACTATGCTTTACAGAAAAATAAAATGACTTATAAACAAAACTGTATTTGTGAACTAAAACCTACAAACAAAAATTGAGGTTATATTTCAGTATAGTATTTAAAAAACGCGGGTAACTGTGGGTGGGTTGGGATGGGTTGGGATCAGCGTCCACACGGATCACCGTCCAGACGGCTCATCGTCACTACTAAAGCCAACTTCACAGTCGATTTCGAGGCGGAACAAAAATATGATTTCATTGCAGAATTTTAGATGGCGGTGGTGTGCGTTTTAAAGAGTGTACGACAAAATTCGTCAGGACAAAATTCGTCAGGGCTATCGATCGAGATATCGATGGTTTTTCGGAACACTGAGGTAGCATATTTTAGGAAAGATGGAAATTTACATTTAAAATGTTGTTACAATTGACGATTTAAAATAAAAGTAAGAATAGAAATTAGTTCCTTTAAAATATATTATATTATTAAAAGTAATAAATAAAACCACAATATTAATAAAAAAATTAGAATAAAAACTAATGATTTTTGAATAGATTAAAGCGACCAAGTATCATATATTTTAAAAAACGCTGTAACTATAATTTATATAAATAAATGTTTTTTTTTAATTTGTGTAACTTAATTAATTAATTTTACATATATTTTAATTTTACATGAAATAATTAAACTTGCAATAAAGTAAAAGATAGTTGTCATGCAGATATTGTTTATATGTCAAAAATAACGGTTCTTTATAAGATACTTTAAATAATATTAAAAAAATTAACAGAATTAACAGAAATCTTATTTCTGTTAATTCTGTTTTAAGAAAATAAATTTAAATTAAGAAAATAAATTTAAATTAAACATCTTATTGGTAATAATATTAATAATTAACCAAATAAATGACATTTCAAGATTATCATAATTTTATCTTTTTTATTTGAACATAATAAAGGATGATGGAGGATGAACAGAGAACGTTAACAAAAAGTAGAGGAAGAAAAAAGTTGGGACACAACGACTTGATTTTTGACGGCTACAGTTATTGTAAAGATCACAAACGCAAATTTTACAAGTAAATAACATTATAAAAATATATTTTATATATATTTAATATGTAAAAATATATAATTTACAATGATATATGTAAATGCGCATCTACATATATAATATATTACATTTATTTTTTGTATTAGCACGTACGTATGTATACAAAAATCAAAAGGATGTAAAGGTCGAGGAAACGTTATGCATGGTAAGCAAGATAACTTAAAAATGTGTAATGCATTCCTTAAGAATATGAATAGTGAATTACAGAAAGGCATTGGCTATCCTCGAAAAATTTATGAAGTAGTCCAAAAGAAGTAATACAGTATTTCTTTATTTTCTCATACAGATGTAATAAATAAAGACAGAGCTACCGGTTTTGATGGAGGCCAACGGAACTGCCGAAAAATTAATGGCGTGTTCGTTTTCCAACAATATTTTATATTATTAAGGGATGGTCTTATGTAGACTGAATTATCTGTCCTTTATTAATATAAAATATTGTTTGAAAACGAACGTGCTATAGTAGGGAAAAAAAATCGATAGTAGGGAATAGTACAAAGATGGAAAAAAATATTGTGCAAACTTCTACAATTGCCGTATTTTCTTTCAATAATACTTTATATTAATAAAGAATATAAATAATATGAATAATAATAAAATAAACTTATATGAAAAAAATAATTAATGTTTTAATTAATTATTACAATTTTTAACGAGATATGAATAAATTACATTTGTAATTTAATCTGTAAACGTTAAATCTTTTCGATCTTTGTATTAATCCCTGCCATACATATTTAAATTTTCAGAAATTCCGTTGGCTTCCTTTTTCATTAATCAGAATTTATAAATTACATAATTGGGTCTCAAGTAGATTTATTATTAAACATGGAGTTATAGTGGATTTAACGGATTGATATTTTACGGCGATATTTACATATTTTATGTATATGATTTGGCGTTTTCCGAAAATAAATTCGAATAAATTCAGAATAGTAAAAAATGTTATTTCGTTCTGCTTTTTAAATACACTAAAAATGTATTACAAAATTGATTTTTAATAGACATGTTGAAGCATCTATAGAAATCCCTTTTGAGTCGAAAAAGAGGACCTTCTCTCGATGGAAGAGTGAGGCGCATGGCAAAAACCCTACAGATCCTAAAAATATTGAAGAATATGCAAATATCCTTAATTCAGAAGAGTGGAAGCATTTACTGACTTATGAACTTGGGGAATTGACATGTGTAGTGATTGGAGAACAAAATGAAAGTTCGGTATTATTATATGATGAAGTCTTCATTACCGAAATATCAAAAGATTCGGAGTATTTATTTATAGACGCCACATATAAAATTGCTCCCAAACAATTTAAGAATACCCAACTGGTAACCATAATGTGCTCTTCGATGGGATACGTTAGTATTGCTGCATTTATTTTAAGTTATGTGGAAATATAGGAAATATAAGAATATTTTCTTTTATTCTATTGTCGTCTTTCAGACTCTTCGTGTTCTTTTTGGGAACCATCGAAAGTGCCGAAAAGACATAATGCATTAAGTCTATCAAAAAATTAAGATTAAATGAAAAATCACTCTGACTGATTTCATGCATTTTGTCTTTTCAGCACTTTCGATGGTTCTCATTATCTTTCAATTAATAGAAAATATCCTTAAAGTTTGTTCTCTTTTGGCATATTCGTTTTTCAACAATTGGCGTGATCGAAAATGATGCAGAGCATTTAATAATGTGCAAATCTCCGAACACGCGTTCGGCAGATTTTTGCATTATTAAATGTTATGACACACTTACGTTAGTAATGTTATCTGTCCTGTTCCACTAGTGAATCGAGCGAATCCAGTAGCAACTTTTTTAATAAGATAAGATACTTTTAGTTAACGTACGACTTCACACGAAATACGAAAAAACCAAAAGTCACTAGAACAGTCACAGGCGATAGAATCGTAGTCACAGACGATAGTCACAGGCGATAGAATCGTATTTCTGATTTTTTTTTCGTTTTTCAGCAATGAAAAATCAAGTATTTGTTAGACAAATAGTGATCAAGTATCTGAGTTGCTGTGATTCGATTAATTATAATTATTTTTAATATCTGTTGTGCTAATAAATTATTTATCCTTACATTAATCATTACGAATCAGAAAATATTTAATCACCCTAGTAACACATGATATCTTACATATATAATTACGATATCATTTTAAGATACCGTAATATCCCAGAAATATTAAATAATAATCATAGATACTCTTTGAATATTTGGGAAATATCTATTATCCGCGTATTTAATATTATATGTATATGCAATATTAATGTTATATGAATATTGTAGTTATATAAAAATAATATCTTCAAAAAAACCGATTTATGATGTTATAATAATATTTTAACATTATATTTATTAATATTTTTCAGATATTTTGAACCTGTAAGGAAAATATCCCACAAATATCCCTGCGAATATTAATATCATATTATATCCTCCGAATATATCTATAAGATATAATTTGCTCATTTTCATTTGATATATAACATATTTGATATAATTCAGATACTTCAAGGATATATCTACAATATTATTTATTTATAGTTTGATATTGTATTAATGTTATATGAATTTTAAAACTTCTGTTTTTTTTCTCTTTTTGTTATTGGATAGACATCAGTTATTAAATGGACATCTATGTTCGTTATTTATGGGATATTATCAGATTTTTATTTTCTCACTATTATACTTACATAATCGAGATATAACAATAATATTACAACAATATTATATTATAATATTAACAGAATATACGAAATTAGGACAATAGATATCATCCTAACATCAGTAAGATATAATAGAATATCTGAGGATATCATAGTATATCATAAAATCATTGTACGATATCAGCTGTATATGAATATAATATTCTCATCTAATTATGATATCGTGGGGATACCATGTGCTACTAGGGCAGGTAATTCTTTTAAAGCAGTTAAACTGACAGAAGCTGAAGCGAAATGCGTTTATGTGGGAAATTAATTTAATTAAATACAATATTTTAATTTAAAAATGTTTATTGAATCGTATTTTACTAAAAAGCGATTGAAATGTAATTTTTAATCGCTTATCGGCGATACAGAGAAATAAATTAGAATTAATTTATAGCGATTAAAATATTTAATCGCTGTATCGTAATTTTTATCGATTTTTTTACAGGGCATACATATAAGTGTGACAACGCCGAAATCAATTGGTTTAAAACGATGAAATCTTTAACATTTGTATCGCGTTTATTTAATTTCAATTGGTTTTCGTTTACTGAGCTTATATACACAATTTAAGTATACTTTTAAACTAATTTGTTTCTTTTTTCCAGACTTTCCCTATTATGTATGCTTTTATGTCGAGAAAAACTGAATACGCGTATATTACTGTTCTCCGTCATCTCCGAAGAATTGCCCCAAATTTCAAACCCAGTCACTTGATGTCTGATTATGAATTAGCACTTCAAAATGCTTTAGCTTTTGTTTTTGTAGAAGGAGAAATTAGTGGTTGTTATCTACATTTTTGTAAGGTATATTATAGTACATACAAATATTACCTATATTTCTGAAAATACTACACGTGTGATATTCCGTTTCTGAAAGTCATTTGTAAATTTTGATACGGATATATTTTGTTCCCACAATAGCGAATTTCGATCAATGACATTGGCAAAAATATGTGCTGTAACAATATATTTGTTTAATTTTGTAAAGAAAAAAAAATTCTAATTTCCGATTACGATTTTGAAATAAATCGAACATCGAATAATCAGTATAAATTATGAAAAAATATCGATTATTTTTAAACAATCGGAGGTTCGATTTATAAGACAACAACGCCCTAGTATCGCCTCATCGCTTTATTAATATTCTTACTGTGTTTATAAAATGTATCTTAATAGCACAAGATATACTGAAGATATCCTGGAAAGATCTGATGCCCGGGATATCGCCAGTATATTTTGATATACTGCAGATATTCCAGGGATATTTTTTTGGGTTGACATTCGATATTCTTGAAAAGATATTGTTTGTTATTAGGATAATCATGCATGCGTGGTTCTTTTAAAAATAAAGATCGTTATGGTTTACACGATATTTTAAGTATGTATATTTCAAGATTTTTCTTTTGAATATGATGAAATAGGCAATTTATTCGAATGCTGGACAATTCGGAATGAAGAATTATCTCAATACTGAAAATGGAAAACAATTCATGCATAAATTGTGGTGCCTTCCATTATTACCAGCAAAATATATCGTTGATTCTTTCAACAATATTATTGCCGAAACAGAAGATTCTCCTCCTGGATTTAACAACTTTGTGGATTATTTTAAATCCATAAAACCAAAAAAATGGTTATCTTCAATCCCTAATAAGATATCTGTTTTCAAATTAGCCTGGAAGACAAACAATTCACTAGAATCGTATCACCGCCTTCTGACTCTTCAGATGCGAAAAAGACCGTTAGTTTGGGAATTTCATAGTACGTAAAATTCATTCACTATTTAAGACTTTTGGTGCTTTCCGGAACAATAACGTTTTCGGGTAAAACTTTATTGTTCCGCCTGAAACGGAAAGTTATCGAAAACGATTTTTTTGTCTCTGGTAGAATAAAATAAATGTAAATGTTTCTAGAAATTTGTAGATACTTTTACATTCCTACAAACTTTCTAGAAACAAATAGACAGTTTATAGATATTTCTAAAAACTTTTATATTTTTTCTGATTCCGTCGGAGACAGAAAAAGCGTTTTCCATAACTTTACGATTCAGGCGAAACAATAATGTTTTACGACAAAACGATTTTTAAAAACTTTCAGTAATTTTCCGGTTCCGCTATCTAGTTACATCTAGTAACATCTAGTAACAATTATTAAATAATGTAATTGAACATTCTATTCCATTATGCTATTAATTTTTCGGAAATTCAATGTATAATATATGAAATATATACAATAGGAGGATTATGTAGTATACATTTGACATTCAGAGCAAATTACATATCGGCTACAAAATTAAAACCTATTCAAAGTATGAAACCAAAAAATTTATTAGATATGAAAATGTTGAATCACTATTGGGATCAAATTGAAATTGGAAAGTTAACGCCGAGAGAATTTATTAAGAAAAGATCGGAAATAACAAAAAAGGTTCACAATGCAATCAGTGAAGAAGAAGCATATATTCGAAGAGTTTTCTCCAGTAAAGTTTTTTTGATATGCTTCTTTCTTAATTGTAATAATAATAACACAAACAATCTTAATAGAACAAAAAACTTTTTATGCAATAAAAGTTTCTTAAAGATATGAAAAAACATTTCTTACACATTTGCAAAATATTCTTTAACATAACCATACTGAACTAAATCATATGATTTACCAAATAATTTACCATGATTTTTCAAATGAGAAATTGTGATAAATCATGTAGTAAATCATGCGATAAATCGCATGATTTACCATGAATTTTCGCATGTTATAAACCAAAAATTGAAAATTTTCAATTTTGAACATGTCTCAGAAATATTTTAAAATATTCTACAAATATACGACAAATATTTTTTTCAAATATTCGAGGAATGTTTTTTAAGCGGACATTAGAATATTTCTAGTACATTCCAAAAATATTTAAAAATATATCAGAATATTTCAGACAGATTTATTTGTATATTAAAACATATCTTTAGAATATTCTTGTTCTTAGGAAATGTGAATGTGAAATATATCCCTGTTGAAAATGAAGGACAAAGTCTTATGTAAGACATCATATACGATCCCATGTTCCAAATTGGCCCATGAGATCTTAAACGAGATCTTATATTTGTTCTTCAATGAGATCCTACTTCAGACCAAATCGAGTAGGATCTAATGTAAGATCAAATGTGACATCTCATATAAGATTGAATGCGTCAATTTGGGACATGTGAATTTACATAAGAAATTATGTACTTTACTTTTAATAGGGATTAAAAATTCAAGATGCTAAGCGCGCGCAAACCTAATCTAGTATAATAAATTATAAAATTTAGCAATAAAATCCGTTTTGCACAATAATATTATAATTTTTTAAATAAGCAAACAAGCAAACAAAATTGACAAAACTCGTCAGAGTTTTGTGCAACATTAATTTATTTTGAAAACTGTTTTTTAAACGGCAAATAGTCTGACAGAGTAAATTACAAAACTCTGACGAGTATTGTAATTTATTGTTATCCCATTTGATTTTTTTAAATCTTAAAAGAAATATTTTTGAACAAAAAGCTCTTGTAAGATTTGTCCATTTTATTAGACTGTGTGCTATTTCAAAAACAGCCTAAAAACAAAATTATAGTGCAATACACTCAGATGAATTTTGTCAATTTTGTTAGACTGTTCATTGTTTAAAAATAAACACAAAATAATAAAATGTATTTCTTACATAGTGACATTGAGAACGATGTTGATTCGCGTTTAGAAGATTTCGAAGAATTTGTAGATCTTGACGAATTACAATTTTCTGAGCCGTCTGAAAGCTCATCAATTTTAACAACTCCCGTAACAACCACCAGTAACTATTTTAAACAAATTTGCCCAAACAGTGGTAACTCAGTTTCCTTATTTCCTTCCACAACTACTAGCACTAGCTTTCTTAATTCAGTGCCTCTACATCAATTGATGCCTACAAAAGTACAAAAAATATTTACATTTAATTAAAAATGCATTTATACAAAAAATTTTTATAATTGTAATAAAAATTATGTAAAGTTAAAGACAATCTGTAAATTTACATTAATAATTAATGAAATTATACAACATAATTTATGAACTCTTTCTAGTCCACATCAATACTCGAGAATCCAGTGTCAACTAACACGTATTCTATACAAAGTAGACCGATACCTGCAACCTCAGTTTCCCTAGTTCCTCCGACAACTACCAGCACTAGGCTTCCTAATTCAGTGTCTCTAAATAAATTGATGCCCATAAAAGTATACAATATATTTACAATAAAATATTAAATTTAATTATTTACACAATATTTCTGTAATTGTGATTATGTAAAATTAAAATCAACCTGTAAATTTACAATACTATTTACTATAATTGTATAATAAAGTATTTTATCAACTCTTTCTAGGGCATATCAATTTCTAAATATGCAGTATCAAATACAAGCAGGAATTGTATGAGACCATCGCCAACAAGTATTGTGACCTCAGTTTCCCAGATGCCTGCGACAAAACAAAAAATTAACATACAGCAGCCAGCATTTATTAAACTAACAAAACGTCCATCAAATCAAAGAGTGTACAGGAATAAATATAAAGAGATGGTAATTTAAATATATTCGGATTTTTTATTTATATTTATATATATTAATAAAAATTTTCTATATTTATTTTGGAATTAAAAAATTTTTCAGGGGACGTTAAAGGATATAAATATTAAGACAAAGGACAAAGGATTATAAATATTAAAATTATTTAAAGGTAGTATTTTAGTTGGGAATGAAAATGAATTGTTCTTTTTACAAAATTTTAAGAAGATTTGCACGGTAACTTGGCTTCAAATTCATAATCATTCATTCAGCTTTCACATAGAAATTAATTTAAATTAATTTAAATTAAATAATATTTAAATTTAAAAACAGAGTATTCTGAAGAGTTATTTACTATTATTCTTATTTCTTAAATTTTATCAATTTTTTTACAAATAATTTATTTTTATAACTGTATATGCTATTGTTTATACTGTTGTATTTAAGGTAGTACTTCCAATAAATGATTTTCTTAAGAAATCTTTCATATTTTACATAATGAAAATATAAGTAATTACCTACAATTTGGCTAAGTTTGAAAATGATTCACCGTCTGGAAGCAAAGATATTTGATTTCAAAAATAGATAAATTAACATTAGCTCTTATAGAGCGAGTCATTCCGAAGTTAGATATTTTAAAATAATAATAAATCTGAATTTAGGACGTTTACAAAAAACTGAAAACTTGTAGTTTGAATAACAATAAGTAATATACTAAATTATAAAACAGATTGACCGTATAGTAATAAATAAATAAGTAATAAAAAGACTACAAGGGAAAGCCCATAGCTGATTGGTTGGAATGTACACACAAGTTAAAAAATGCAGATATTATTTTATTTATATTGTTTATTATATATCAAATTTTAATTGATTATTGAAATCTTGCACATTTTAATAAATTATTTTAATAATAATGTCTAAAAATGATTTTAAACTTTCATTTGAGAGTGTTAAACATTTTTTATTAAGACCGTAACGAAAGTACTACCTTAAAGTTATATTCGATTTTGAATTCTTTAATTTTATAGTAATTCTGAAGTTTTTTTCAGTGTTTTTAAGTTGACTGGTTACCAGGATATTGTTTTGTTTCCTGCGATAGATAAAAATAAATTAGTTAAAGCTGATCTCTTGACAAAACTTTTGGTGTTTGTAAAGTTTGTATGAAAGTATAAATAATGTCAATTACAATTAAAGAAATCCCTTGTGGAAATGATATTGCTGCCGATGTCTACAAATCTCTGCAAATATCTTAAAAACACCCTGTAAATTCGCTGCAATACTCTGCGAATCCCCAACTTCGCCAGATTTACAGAGTTTTCCAGAGATTAATGTTTCGGCTTGAAAAAAGAAATAAAAGTCTGCAAATATACACAAATGTCTGCAATACTCTGCGTATATCATTTACCCAGATAAAACTTACAGACATTTGCAGCGTTTTACAGACTTTTGCATAATTTTGTAGAGATTTTGTAAAGAATTTCAAATTTCATGTCGTCTTATTATATAACGTATACAAAATGCTTTAAAAGTTTGTAAAACATTCCAAAAAATGCATTTTTGCAACATTTTTTTATTTTTCGAGTTTTGCAGAGATTTCCTAGATTTTCGGAGATTTATTTCTCGTATCAAACCGAAAAATTAGTCTCTTCAAAGCTCTACAAATCTCTGGAAATCTAGCAAAAATCGGATTTTGTAGATTTTTGAAGCGATATTTGCAGAGATTTGCAGAATTTGGCTTTGAGACATTTGCAGCAACTTCATTTCCATAAGGGGTTGTAAAATACAAATATTATCGATTGAAATGCATATTAATTATAATAACGCAATTTTGAGACATTTAAATTCCCATAAAATAGCGAAAAAATGAATAAAAGTAGCCACAAGAAATTGGCAGGTTCGATTTTGTTAAATCTATTCGTCCTTCATTTAATTTTATTTGTAATTTAATTTGTATATATGCATAACATTTTTTATAAATTTAAGTTTTTATATTTATAGGATTAAAAATTTAAAAATTAAAAATAGAGCTAAAATGTACTAAATGGAACCTATTTAAGGGGATTCTTCAAGCCTACAGTTAGTTATTAATCCCGGAGTTAGTGTCTTTTTAATGAATATTGTTTGTTTATAAAATTAATACTTCTAAACACAATCAAACGATTCTTTGATAATGGGAGAATGATTTCCATTATAAACATTCCTATTTTATACATTATTGTTGGCTGACAAACTGACATAGTTTTTATTTTCACCTCAAAGTAGAGACAAAAACTATGTCAGTTTGTCAGCCAACAATAATGTATAAAATAGGAATGTTTATAATGGAAATCATTCTCCCATTACCAAAGAATCGTTTGATTGTGTTTACAAGTATTAATTTCATAAATAAACAATATTAATTAAAAAGACACTAACTCCGGGATTGTAGACTTGAAGAATCCCCTTAATTCAATCACGCTGAAAGTTACAATATCTATGAATTATTAGAAATATTACCATATTAAGAAAATATTTCTGTAAGATGAGAATTCATGGTATTAACCTAATATTAAACTAAAATTATTATTCGAAGGTTACTGTAGTCGCTCAGTACACACCTGTTTTCTAATATTTAATATAACGGATAAAACATTTAAAATATTACTTTTTAATCGCATGAACATGTAACGAAGATGTACTGAGGTAGTTGACGACAAATCAAGTGTGATATTTTCAAAATTCTGATATTTAACTTCAAATTTTAACGAAAATCAAATTCCAGATTGCTATTCAGTGACCCAGAAAAATCCAGAATAATTATTAAAATTTATATAAATTAAATGTAATAATAATCTTTTAAATCAACTTCTCCATAAAAAAAAATTTTTTTTTCAATTCCAAACTTGTTGAAAACTTGTACAATTACTATTAACCGAAACTTACGGCAGCAAAATGAATTCCTCACACATTGATATAGCTTGCGCCTTATATGACAACAATAAGAGATCAATAAGAATTTTCAATTTCAATATCACCCTAAGCAAAAGATATTTTCATGTTTGTCTTTGAAATCAATGAAATATATACATTTTATTATAAAGTATATTTTTAAACATAACGTACCATTAAAATGAACTCATTATGCATCTCTTTCTGAAACTTCGCTTGTATATTCTGGTCGCTGGCTAGAATATCGTCAACTTGCACATTTTCCGTGTCGTTGTCATCTACATATATGTATTCTTTATAATAATGGTCATCAATGCACTCTAAACCCTGTTAAAATTAAAAATTACAATATTATATAACAATTTTTAGTTGAAAATTATTTTCCTTTTACATCAAAATTATTCCTTATGTGCAAAAAGAATTATTTTTTAATAAAAACTGCGGATGCACATAGAGAGATCGTACAAACATGTGAGCAAATCAGGTTATATTCATTTAACTTGGAAAAAAAGAAATATATTTTTGATGATACAAAAGGATTTTTTGTAACTGAAGAGTAAATATTGATCAGCTATTTAAACACAAGATTTAATCCGACGGGAATTCAAAGGAATAAGAATTTATTAATCTCTACTCTACTTTTTAATATTATGTATTGAAACTTTTTTATTTCAATACTCTTCAATTCAGTTGAATTTATTATTTTTTACAGGGAAGGTTTTAGAAAGCGATAAGACAGCAAAATAAAATTTTGAATTTGATTAAAACGGATATTTTTTGCAAATATTACGCAAATTAGCAACTTTTTTTGTAGGGAATGCATAATTACATCGATGTTAATTTTATATGGATGTTACTTCATATAAAAATGTATATAAATCGGGTTATTAGAGTTCATAAGCCATATTTTACCTCCGAATCGCTAGATGTCACTTGTGCTGCAGGACATAGCTCCATATCTTCATCTGATGATTCCTAACAAATAATAAATATTAAAATCGTAATTAATAGGCATTTTAATTTAACAGAATGATATTTGCAATGAAACAAGATTTTTGAATGATTATGTAAGCAATTAACGTGTTGTTTAATAAATTTAGGTTAGATATAAAAATATCCTTGCATTAAAACTTTATAAAATGCATCAATCTTTATGTTATACACATGATGAAAGTATTATATATGAAAAATTAAAACTAAAATATTCAAACTTGTATAATTAATTTGAATTTTTAAATTGATTTAAATATTTATAAATGAAATATTAATTCTAAAAATATATATATTGTTCCGATATAATATTTTGAACTATAGTTATTAATATTTAAATTTAATTAGTTAAAATGTATGTAATCAAATAAACTAAATTTAAAAACTATTTAACATTTGCTTTTAACAATTATATAAGATTCCATCTGGTCCAGATGGAATCCCACCAATTCTCATTAAAAATTGCAACTACATTATATCATACATTTTGAAAATATTATTTGATAAATCTTTATCTGAAGGTCATTTCCCAAAGATATGGAAAGACGCATATATAATACCTATTTTTAAAACTGGAAATAAAAATGAAATTAGTAACTATAGACCCATATCAATTTTGAGTACCATCCCAAAAATTTTTGAATCTATAATTACTGAAAAAATTAAATTATTGATTACGCCATATCTTATTGAGAATCAATTTGGATTTATTGACGGGAGAAATACTGATTCAAATCTTATGGTATATTTACAATACATATTAAATTCACTGAATGATGATTTTAGAGTTGATAGTATTTACACAGATTTTAGTAAAGCATTTGATTCGGTAAATCATATTATCCTTATAAAAAAACTGAAATCTTATGGTATTATAGATCCATTGCTACAATGGTTTGAGAGTTATTTGTCTGGTAGAACCCAATATGTTAAATATAAAAACTACATCTCAGATAGTATTGATGTGTTATCAGGTGTACCTCAAGGATCACATCTCGGACCTTTATTATTTGATATTTTTATAAATGATATTGGCGAAACAATAGTTAACTCGGAATATATTTTATTAGCTGATGATATGACAATTTTCAAGAGTATAAAATCTAATACCGACATCACTGACATTCAAAACTCCTTAAATGAAATTTATAAATGGTGCAAATAATGACCTTGATCTTAACATTGGAAAATGTAAAACGATAACGTTTACTAGATCTAGACAAACAGATATTCATATCTATAACTTAAATGGAATTAATCTGGAAAATGTGAATAATATTAAAGACTTGGGCATAATATTTGATTCTAAAATTACATTCAACAATCAAATCGATAAATGCATTAACAAATCAATTCAAACATTGGGATTTATTAAAAGAACATCAAAAAATTTTTATAATCCTTTAACTTTGAAAACGTTATACTTAACGCTGGTTAAACCAGTTCTATTATATGGATCAATCATTTGGTCTTCATACACTAACATCAATATCCAAAGAATTGAAACAGTCCAACATAAATTCTTTAGAATAATTGCTTCTAGATTGAATCTTCCTGATCCATTTATCTATCATAATTATACAAATATCTCTTCAACTCTACATATTCCATCTTTGAAATCATCTAGAGAATCAATTGAATTAAAGTTTATTTACAAACCAATAAATTGCTACATTGACTGCCCTAATTTATTGTATCAGTTGAATTTCAAAGTTCCTTCTCGAACATCAAGACACAAAACAACATTCATGATTGAATATTATAAAACAAATTATACTGCGAACAATCCCTTAACTAGAATGTGTAAAGCTGTGAATAACTGTGATATCGACATATGTGGAATGGAATGGCACGAGTTGCTAAATTATATAAACTCAACTATCTTTAGATATGAATGATTCTTTATTTGATTTGTATCTAGAATTCTATAAATTGTTAAAGTATGCAGATGATGTAATCTCTCACAATGTTAATTTTCAAATTTAAATTCTTATTGTATTATTTGGACACTGTAGTCCGTATATTGGATATAAATAAATAAATAAGTAATATGCAATTATTATTTATTTTTCTATTTTTTAGTGTAAAAGTTCCTCTAAAAATTTGCAATAAATAATAGTGGATAGATTTTTATAATATAAATAGGTAGATGTGGAGCATCATATAATTTTACCATGTTTATTTCATTGTTTCTTCTACGTTGAGCTTCTTCGCTTCTTCTAATAGCATGCCGGGGTACAGGATAATGCGATCCAGCCTGTCCATGTAAATTATATGCAGAAGGTCGGTCCATATCTTATTGAATATCTGAAATATAATACAAAATTGCTAATATCACTTGATTTATCAACAGTGTATAACTTACTAAACTAGTTTCCAAAATTATTAAATTTCCTGCTAATTAGCGTTATTAAGTTCAAAGTTCATTATGTACATATTTCCGTGGTCAATAAAGATAAATTAAAATAATAATAAATAAAATAATATTAAAATAATAATAACTAAAAAAATTTAAAACATACAAATGGAAATATAAATTTTATAATTTTAAATTTCAATTGCAGTGTACAATACGAAAGATGATTGCAAAAAATCAGTTAATATAATTTGCCAATTACAGTTTTGGAGAAAAAAACATCAAAAATAATTTCCAATTAGGCTGAGTTCTTTTGTACTGAAATTGAAAGTGGTATCTCCAAAGGCAATAAGTATAAACAAAATAAGAAAGCTAAAGGTACGTGTAAAGTACTTGAACTGCCTATAAGTTTATTTTCAAATTTGGCAAGAATAGGTCAATGACATATAATTATTATATAAGAGTTTCAACCCTAAGGGAACACATTTATTTAAAAAATGTTATTTTAATGTTAATGAATTTGTTAAATCTACATTGATTTAATGCTGAAAATTAATTAAAGTAATATTAATTTAACTGTCATTTATCTCTTAACAAAGTATTAAAATAATGTTAACATTCGACATTAAATTAATGTTATCTCAATATTAAATTAATGTGAAAGCAATATTAATATGCAATGTTAAATCTACATTATTTTAGCATTGAATTAATATTGATACAACATTGACATCGGTATTAAATTAACATTATTTCAATATTAAATTTATATCATAACAATATATAATGTGATATTAAATCAACATTAGTTCAATATTAAACTCATATTACAGTTAATTAATAATAAATTTCATATTTTATAATCACTAATGTGACTATATATTAACATTAACATTAAAACAACATTTTTTTCATAAATGTGTTCCCTTAGGGAATATTTAAAAAATACAATGGAATTATAATTCATTATTGACAAGAAATTTTCAATCAATATGTTTTAAAATTATATAATCATCTTAAATTGTGTTTAATCTATTGGAATATAATATTATAACCTAAATTGTATATAATTGTATATATAACTGCAATATAATATTATAAAAAATTGTATTGTTTCAATAGAGAATAAATTACATTGACATTTCATTAAATTTGAAAAAAAAATTCTCCCATAATTAATTTAATAAACCAGTGTGCCGTTATAGCTTTGTAAAAAACTAAATGAGAAGATTAATAAACATTGCAAATCATACATACAATTTCTCTGAAAGAAATTAAAAAGTGAAAAATGTAATATAATATTAAATCCAATACTTACGTTTTCTTGGTCAAACACGAGACGAAATAATAATAACTTGTTAAAATGGTCAACACGATATGAAATTCTATATAATACTATATAATAAATAACAACATTTTGAAACATTATGATTGACAACAAAAATAAGGATGTGTTATAAAATCAACTTGAAATACTGAATTTATGAGATATATGTAAACAAATCTCATTTCTTTGTCTAACTTTATCTTTGTCAAAGTTAGATAAACATGAAAGTTTTGAAAAGTGATTTTAGAACATAGTCTAAGAGTAATAAGTAGCGTATTCGAAAATGATTCACAGAAAACATTGTTCGTCTTGTATCTCTCTCTTACTAGTTGGTGTTAAATGAGGAAAAAAAGGACAGATTGCCACAACCTATTGTATTCTTAATTTTCGAACATGCCAAATGTTAGTTACACTGTAACAATAGTAAATTTGTTCTATTGGTCGCGCAGTTCGACAGTCAATTTTGATTGGTTATGCTTCTTGAAAACAGGAAGTTGATATTGTGTTTGGAAATTGTGTTAAGGTGAAACGTAGAAACAAACGCGAAAAAATAATTTATTCAGTTCTGTTTTTGTGTATTAAGTGCCGAATATGTCTTTAGTGACTTGCGCATATATACGATTATTGTCTTTGAAGAAATGTGTAATTGTAAATACAAAGAAAATTATTAATTTTAATCCAAAGACCAAAAATGATTTTCATAATCAGAAGGTCTATTTCGTTAAACTTGGAAACGAAACAATATTTCGCAAAGCAACAATTTTGTTTCTTGGAGGTAAGTGACGATCGATATTATTTATTTTTAAGAATTTAATGTGATATATCTATGTAAAATGTATTTTATAATAATAAAATGCAAATTGAAATTGCAAAACAAATAGTAATCATTTATTTAAAAAAAACATTGTAAATTGTTTCTATTTTTTAATTATAACTTTTATTATCCATTAAAGTGTGAAATAATTTAAAACTATATCCCTAATAACACGGTTTGCATAAAATGTATGGTAAGCAGCGTCCGCGTATTAGCATAAATTATGTGCTAACAGTTTACGCAAAAATTTGAATAAATACATGCAAACTTTATGCTAATAGTTTATATTTCTGAATGTAATCATTATTTATTAACACAAATTAATAATTTCGATAATAATATTCAAATTGTTGATTTGTGATTACTTAATTCTTAAATTTTAATTCATTTTTTCCTACTCTTATTGAATTTAATCATTCTGCGTTGATAAGTAAGAGAACTGTTAACATAAATTTAGCATAAAATTTGATCAACATATTTTTCACTAATGCGTTAGTACAAATTTAGTGCAAATTCACGGACGCTGCTTAATGAAAATTTTACATAAAACCTGTCCATTTTTACGTGTTATCAGGGATACATACATATTTATATACATATGCAAACACACATACATATACATATATATTGTTCTGTTCACAGAAAATGAGACAGAGATTAATAATGTCATTCAGAAGACACCAAAAAGACTACGTTTTCCTAGCAACAAAATATTACTTTCTGCAAGCCAGTCGGATAAAAAGCAACTCAAAGAAAACAGGTAAACAATGTCAATTTTTTTAATAGAAAAAATTAGAGTTTTCAATTGATAATTAGAATAAATACTTTTATTTAATTAAAAGTATAATAATCTTTAGAATAGAAAATATTAAACAGTTTCCTAATTTTAAAATATTAAATTCTAAAAAAATATCTTACAAAGTTTATCATTAAATAAATTATTACTTAAGGTGAAATATCAGCCATAATTAACTAGACTAGGGTATTAATTGCTTTAATTGATTTAATAAATTGATTCAGTTTGGGAAAATATTATTTATGATGAAAAAGTTATTTTTAAATTATATTGGTTACGTTACTATGTCCGCCCTTTTTCAAGTGGCAAAAAAACGTGGTATATAAATAAGCAAAAACTATTGTATTGTTATGCTTATTTTAAATTTAGTAAGATTCTCCCATAACCAATGAATATTTTGAATCATTCTGAACAATAAATATAATAACAAAAATAGTTAGAAAAACACTAATTTTCTATTTCACCTTAATTAACAACTTAAAGTGTTCAGAATTTAATAAAAATTAAAAGCAACAATGTTTAAAATTATTTTCTGTACATTTATATTATTTTTAGTATATACAAAATTATGCAAATATATTTTTTGTGAAAAACAAAAAAGTCATACATTTAAAGTTAAAAATGAATTTTACTATAACATAATTGCATACAATTTTTCATGTAAATTATATTAATTATATGTTTATATTACAGGCAGAAACATATTAAGAAAACCAAGGAGACTGCTAACAAATTAATTGATCGACAACAATTTTTAAACTCTCGAAAGATGTTTGTAGATGCAGATGTTACAGAAAATGCAATTAATCTACAAGCAGACAATGTCATGCAACAGTATGCAAATAATAATAACGAACAGGTGAAAAATTATTAAATTTTATTGTATCAGTTTTTATTCTGTAACAAATGAACTGATTTTTGTGAATGTTTTTTAACTTTTTCATTTCTAATTTAAAAGCTTTTACATTTAATATCATTAATTTATATTTGGCTAAAAAATTAATACATTAATCCTTTCTAGTCTATTCCTAATTTGCTTACTCCAACTGTATCTACTCTGTCAGGATTGGTGCCACGGGAATTGAGTTTTGCAGGTATATAAAATTAAATTTAATTTTAGTATATGTGCAACTAGTGTTGTAAATGACTCGGTCATTTGCAGGATTCTCTGTGTAAAGAATAGTTAATATTTTCAATAAGAATTTGAAATTGTTGTTTTATTATTCTGCATGAAAATTCAAAATCCATCTTTTACAATGTTCATTTATATAATTAAAATTTTAAATAACCATTTTATTTAGCTATATTAGAATCGATAGATTTAATTATATCATTTTAAATATTTTTAAATTTTTTCATATATTTCTTTTATATAAATTTGTCACTTATTTCGTAATACGAAATAAGTTTGCAGAATAGAAGGGAATGCAAAGAAATAAAAACTGATTAATCTCTATTCTACATTCATAAGATTCTGTATTGATTCTTGTATATTTTAATTTTTTTCAATTCAGTTGAATTTATTATTTCATTATTTTTTATTTTTTGCAGGGTATATAGAAGTTAATTGTTTATTAAGATGTTTTACTTGTTCTTTCGATTTTATGAACTATATTTTATTACATAGTTCGTCTTTTACAAGTTATAGCACTAGTTTATTTTAGATAATAATGAATTTTATGAAATTATACATTATGCTAAGTTAGGCATTTTGCTCAACACTCGAGTTCCAATTAATATTCAATGATTGGGAATATTAATGCCGGAGAAATGCTACATTTTTCGGAATTTTTTTGATAAGAGTTTGAAGAATTTTACTAAATATAAATATTAGATAATTTATGTATTTCATTTTTAATTCGGAATTTGTGATTCTTTCTTTTTATATTTCTAATTGTTTGTAGGATACATGCTTTTAAACATGCTATTCATCAAATCATAATTTTTTTTGTCTAGATGACAGCACGCAAAGCGCCCTACTGAATACTGCAGTTACAGATGTATGTTATTATAACTTGTTTATGCTGTTTAAATTACTTTTAAATTATACTTTTTTTGCTTATTCATTACCCTCAAAAATGAATCATTTATTTATGTTATCACAAAATGACCATAGCACCATTCCTTGTTTATGGAAGTAAATATCTAATAATAAATACATTTACATTGTAATGACAATATTGTCTAATTGATAATAGCAATAATTTTTTTTTTAATTTTATTATTTACAAGTGCAATATATATAATTCAATATATACTACCACAATAATGAATTCTTATTATTTGTTTACAATTATTAAAGGAAAATCAAATATCTAGAGATGATGAAGAGGTGGTAAGAAGGTATAGAAGAATTAAACCTAGACCACTTGATTCTGACAGCGATGTATCCAGTAATGAGGGTAATTTTTCTTTCATGTTTTCATTTGTGTTTTAAAAGTTTACACATCTGTATGTATTTTGGAAATTTAAAGTGTTAATATCATACATTTTAACATTCCGTACTGAAAATAAGTTATATGAAATTTTATATAAAATGATTCATAAAATATTATATTCCACATAGGAATAGTCCTATCAGCAAATAATATTCTATAAATATTAATATAATATTGTTCCTATGGACGCCTAAAATAATATTCTTATAATATTTAATATAACAAATAATATTAATATAAGCGGACATAAGAATAATATTAAATTAAGTTTTTTTCCTGGTAGGGATATTATACAAAATTTTACATATATTTCATGTAATATGTTATTTAAGAATTTATATAAAATATTACATATAAACTTACATATTAATTTATATATCCTAATTCAGTAGGTAATATCATGCATTTTTGATATAAAATTTTAAAAGATAACAATAATAAAGACAAAACATGCCTTCATCTTATTCCGCGTGTTTATACTTTATTAAAGTTCCCGATGTTTGTTTTTATCGACTTGTTCTTTTATATTAATAAGTAATATATTTTTCAGATCTCGAACTAGAGGAAATTAATAATAATTCAGAAAATAATGAAGAGCTTGCGATTGAGCGAAAAAGAGATAGAGAACAAAGACACAAAGAAGAGAGAGATGCAGAACAAAGAGTTAGAGAAGAGAGGGCCAGAGAAGAGAGGGCCAGAGAAGAGAGGGACAGGGAAGAGAACGAGAGGGAGCAGAAAGTTGGAGAAGAGTGGGACAGAGAAGAAAACGATGGCGAACAGAGATTTGAAGAAGAGAGGGACAGAGAAGAAAGAGATGAGGAAGGGCAAAATGTCATACAACATGGGCCCATTTACAGCGTTGTTAATGATAAAGTAAACATTTATTACGTCTTGAATTGTAAATATATATGCAGTAGTTTTCCATCTATGCGCTTTGATCTTGTGATCAGTCTATTTTGTATGCGTGTCAATGAGAAGACTGGGGATAACTATGTATAAAGAATTTGAAGTGGCAACGTCAACTGCCAAGTTTGGGTTCAGTTATGGTATAAGTAGTTTCCCTATAAACAGTCTCCCTATACAGTCGTGTATAATTTACTTTCATTATAACTTAATCGAACTTTTCCAAGTAAATGTTTTCAGTAAATAATGTTTAGTTAATATTTATATTTCCTACTGCTTAATTTTGTCTTAATATTAATGAAATTACAATAACTGGTCATACCAATACTTCAGTACTTGCACTAAAGAATGATGCACTATAAAGATACTCAAACTTGGTGACGTAAAATAGGACACGTAGGTGTAAGTTTTCCGCCAAATGTACAGAAGAATGCGCATAGACAGCACGGTCGTATATACAGGTCTGGAGACTGAGTTAAGGCGATCCCTCAGTTACACTTCCACTTCGAAAACTATGTCAGTTTCACAGTCCAAACTACAAAACAGAATTTAATAAAAAATATATCCAACGATTATTTCATTTTTGAATAAACGTTGGATATATTTTTTATTAAATTCTGTTTTGTAG
>JABFPY010000010.1:0-21988 GCA_022817165.1 Phoenoteleia sp. ZL-2020 | reverse complement strand
GTGTGAGCCCAATTTTCTGCGTTCGAAAGCGATTTGATTTTGATTTTTGTCTTCCGAGTCAGTCGACACGGTGAGTTTGCACGGACCGCACGCCCTAGAGTGGGTGAGCAGCGAGAGAGATTCGCTGATCTCGTGCAGTTGAGAAAGGGAACGTGTATAACTTTTCGCCAATAAACGTGCTGGATAATTGTTATAAGTGGCTGTTCCAATTAGGGGGTGTTCACCCCCTAATTGGAACACTAACATATTTTGAAAGATTTTTTTCTGTAAAAACTTTCCCGCCCTAGGGCAGGAAAGTGTACTTCTCTGCCCTGTACTTTCACTTTTTTCCGCTCCCCTCGATGCGAAAAACAATATACAAGCCTCGGGCGCCGGTGGCGCCCTCGGAAGTAATGTACTATTCCTTCTTGAAATGAAGTACAGTCGGCGCTGTCACGTTGTCCATTGTGAAACTGTCCACGCTGTGAAACTGCCCACTTCAGAATCTGTTAAATTGTCCACTTGCGTCATAAAATTTAGAGAATATTTTTAAATTATCCACATTTGAGAGAAATTATTCGAAACTAAGTCATTACTACATAACCTATACATGTATTTTAAATGTATCCTAACAAAACACATTTATCTTGCATTGCAGAAATTCAAACATTAAATTAACTTATATTAGAGGTTTATTTGACGTTTTACATATAACTTAGATATACTTTACGTTTCTGTTCTGTTATGGTAGTATATAATTATTTAAATATATATGAATATGTATTTCCTTTCTATTCTAATATTTATGCATTAGGATTTATTGAAATGCCTAATATATAATCTAAATATTCGTTCATTAAATAATCATTTAATAATTATTTTAATTTTCATTCAAATTAATTGATAATAATAAACATAAATAATTTTCTATAAAGTTTTAAATTTAAATACTCATTCAGTTAATGCGCTAAAAATAGTTATTACATTAAACTATAATAATTAAATTTAAACTATAAAAATATTTCAATAATTTTATTACAATGTCCTGGTCATTATCTTTATAATATTTAAAATAAAAAATTTTTAACTCAATTTTAATTTTTGAACTCTGATATTTTTCCTATCATTTATTTTTTAAAGAAATATTAGAATATAGAAATTCAATATTGTAGTACTAAATTTATGTATGTAAAATTTAGGTATGGGAATAATTAGTTACAAGTGATTAAAAAACAGTTATACTTCTAAGCAAGTTTATTTTTAGCATCATCACATTTCGAAAGCTTCAAATATCAATGTATTTAATATACATGTATGTAATAAATAATAAATACTTTTATATAAAACTAAATAAATAATAATGTAATTAATATTCTGCAGATAAAGGATAACGCATATTAAATAAGATTTCCATAGCTTTTTCTTTCATTTTTTGAATACTTAATAAATCGTTTGTATCAAAGTCCCAATGATCATCTAAAAATCGTGATAGCTTTCGCAATGATTTCAAAGCTTCTACTGGAGTAATTTTTTCATTGAAAGTTGAAGTAAAAACTGTATCATTCATACTTGTGTCTTCCTCTTCTTCGTCTTCATCAGAATGTAAACCATTTGAATTTTCTTCCTACGCAAAATTATTGATCCTGTAAAATATAATTATTGACATAAATGCCAAAACGCTAAATTAAAAATAAAATTATCATAACTAAGCTTTGTTAAATTTTTTTACTTTTCAACAATCTCTGATTCGCTCAGTTCTTTCCATCCATTGTCCTCCTGATTTAGCCATCTAAGCAGAGTTTCAGAATCGAACTTCTTAAGCTCTGGTATATGATACATTAAACGAAGTATCTGTGTGTCTAGTAAATTGTTGACAGAACTTTCGCTGACATCATACAGTAGCTTATTCCATGCATTTTTCAAGTTAGTTTCAGTAATTTCATCTCATGCACCAGCAATTTTATAACACACATCCTTCATTGTTACTTTTTTTAGTAACATAGCCAATGACTGTTGTTTATATTGTGTGTTTTCAGTTGTTTGGTCACCAATTTGTAGATTTGGAATTGCCGGTACATCTTGGTTGATTAAAATTTCATAAAGCAGACTTTTCTGGTAAAGTTTTTTTGCCTTCATAATGACACCTTGGTCCATTGGTTGGATCAAAGAGGTGACATTTGGTGGCAAATATTTAACCTATAAGTAACAAATATTTTTATTATTTATTTAATACAAATTATATACAATAAATAGATGAATAAGTAATTTCATATTTTAATTGTACCTCACTAGTCGGATCTATTTTATTAAGCTCATCAGCTGATGGATGAACCGTTGCATTGTCTAACAGAAGAATGACTTTTCCATGTCGGTTTGGCTGACGTCCA
This sequence comes from Phoenoteleia sp. ZL-2020, assembly GCA_022817165.1. NCBI lineage: Eukaryota > Metazoa > Arthropoda > Insecta > Hymenoptera > Scelionidae > Phoenoteleia > Phoenoteleia sp. ZL-2020. Next base: position 19,622 of record JABFPY010000010.1, on the reverse strand, counting down.
CGCACTTGGCTGACCTCTGTATACAACTGGTAATTTATTAATTATATTTTTCATGCAACGGGGATTTTTTGACTTTCCGATGACGATTAGAGGAATTTTATGAGTACCAGTTGCATTGGCACAAAATAGAACTGATACTCGTTCTTTGGACTCTTTGTGCCCCGTAGCTTTCTGCTCATTACCATGTACAAGAGTTGTATGTGGTACCACTCTCCAGTATAAACCACTTTCGTCAGCATTATAAACATCATCCAGATCAATATCATTTCCGACTAGGAAGTTTCGAAATTCTTCAGTAAATTCTTTACTAGCTTGAATGTCTGCAGACATTTTTTCCCCTTGTTTAGACAACGCGCATCTTATTCCATGGCGCATCTCCATCACTTGCAGAGAAGCTTTCGGGACCTCGTAAAATTAATAATATATAAAATTTGTTTAGTAAAATTATTTATTATAATTATTTTATTATAATGTTTTATTTATACATAGAAATAATAAAAAATGTATTTATTTATTGATTTAATTTTGATTTTGATATTTCAGTTTAGTCAATATTATATATTAAATAATTTTTCTAAATTTTATACTAATTTTACATTGACATAAATAATAAGAAAAAATAAAACGAGATAGTATTTTTCTTAAATATTATATGTTGCTTCTAACTTATAATACATTTTTTATTTTATAATTCTTTTAATGAAATGCTTTCATTTATTTATTTATTTATTTATTTATTTATTTATAATATACGGACTTACAATGTCCAAATAAGAATACAATAAAATTTCAATTTTAATATGTGTGCGTGAGAATTACATTGTTGCTTTAAGTAATTATAACAATTGTAGTTTTAATTGTAAACAAAACTTAACATAAAAGTCATTCAAATGTAATAATAGTAGAGTTAATAAATTGTAACAATTCATGCCATTCCATTTCAAATAAGTCGATCCCATGTGTATTTACAGCTTTACACATTCTAGACAAGGGATTATTCGCAGTATAATTTGTTTTATAATGATCAATCCAAAATATTTTTCTATGTCTAGATGTTCGAGATGGAACTTTAAAGTTTAATAGATTCATTAAATTAGGGCAGTCAATATAGCCATTTATTATTTTATAAATAAACTTTAAATCATTTGATTCTCTGGAAGATTTTAAAGTTGAAATTTTGAGAATTGAGGAGATATTTTTATAGTTATGATCAATAAAAGGATCTGGAAGATTCAATCTAGAAGAAATTATTCTAAAAAATTTATGCTGAACGGTTTCTATTCTCTGTATATCAAAATTTGTAAATGGAGACCAAATAATGGATCCATATGTTAAGATTGGTTTAACTAATGTTAAGTATAATATTTTCAAGGTTGAGGGATTATGAAAATGTTTCGAAGTTCTTTTTATAAATCCTAATATTTGAATGGATTTATTTATACATTTTTCTATATGTTTATTGAATGTAATTTTAGAATCGAATATTATTCCCAGATCTTTGATATCATTGACATTTTCCAAGTTAATTCCATTAAGGTTGTAGATATGTTTATTTAATTGTCTAGATCTAGAAAATGTTATTGTTTTACATTTGTTAATGTTAAGATCAAGGTCATTTATTTTACACCATTTATAAATTCCATTTAAAGAGTTTTGAATATCGTTAATGTCAGAATTAGATTTTATACTCTTGTATATTTTCATATCATCAGCAAATAACACATATTCAGAGTTACTTATAGTTACACCAATATCATTTATAAAAATATTAAATAATAAAGGTCCAAGATGTGATCCTTGAGGTACACCTGATAAGACATCAATACCATATGAAATGAAGTTCTTATATTTAACATATTGGGTTCTACCAGTTAAATAACTTGTGAACCAATGAAGTAATGATCCCATGATTCCAAAAGATTTCAGTTTTTTTATAAGAATAGTATGATTTACGGAATCAAAGGCTTTACTGAAATCTGTATAAATACTATCAACTCTAATGTTATCATTTAGTGAATTTAATATGTATTGTAAATATACTGTGAGATTGGCTTCTATATTTCTCTTGTCTATGAATCCAAATTGATTTTCTACAAGATATGGTACAATCAATAATTTAATTTTTTTATTAATTATAGCTTCAAAAATTTTTGGAATGGTACTGAGTATTGATATAGGTCTGTAATTGCTAATTTCATTTTTATTCCCAGATTTGTAAATTGGAGTTATATAAGCGTCTTTCCATATTTTTGGAAAATATCCTTCAAGTAAGGATTTTTCAAATAATATTTTCAATATATACGATATGATGTATTTACAGTTTTTTATAAGTATTGGAGGGATTCCGTCTGGTCCAGAGCTTCTGTTAATATTGAATTTATTTATTTCCATAAATATATCATTAATAGAGATTTCAATGTCATTGATTATATTAGGTGTTTTATCAGGTAATGTACTATCTGTAGTGAAACTATTTTGTGGAGGTTTATAGAACTTTATAAAATTGTTGGCAAAAGTATTAACAATATCTTGTCCATTCGAAAAAGAATCTGAATTATAAAACATTATATTAGGAAGGCCTTTTTCTGATCTAGATGAATTTATGTATTTCCAAAAATATTTAATATTATGTTTAACATTTTTTTCTAGGTGTGCATTATATCTTTCAAAATCTCTTCTAGATAGCATCTTACATAATTTTCTCAATTCAGAAAAAGTTTCATAATTGCCAGAGGAATAATTGTTTTTAAGTTCTTTATGTGCCACTAATTTCTGAATAATTAAAGTTTTAAGTTCAATGCTATACCACGATGGAAATTTAGGTTTACAAAGTCTTTTTATGGGAACATGAAATTCAATAAATTTATATAATTGGCCATAGAAAATATGAATACATTCATCTAGTGAATATTCTTGTAGTGTAACATTTGTTATTAAATCGCCCAATTGGTTGACTAATATCGAGTAGTCTACTGATTTGAAATCGCGATAGGTGTCATCATAGTCTATAACATCTCCATTATATTTCGAAAATATTTCCATTTGCAAGGAAGGATGATAATTATCGCAAGGTACTATGGTTTCTTCGGATTTACAACAGTGTACATTTATATAATCTGTAAAAATTAAATCAAGCAAAGAGTCTCTCTCATTATAAATTTCGTTAATTTGGTATAAATTTAACAACGCAATGGTATCTGACAATATCATAGCCAATAGTTTAATTCGATGAGTTGTATTGTTATGGTAAGTAGCATAGCTAGAATACGAACCATAATTCCAACCAATATTAGGTAAATTATAATCGCCAAGTAACACCCAATTAGTGTTGGGATATTGCATATTTAAGTTTTCCAATGTTTCACAGTGTGATAAGATAGTAGTATCTGAGGATAGTGGGGGGAGATAAATTGTACCTATTATGAGGTTCAAGCCATGATTATCAATGCGTATAAACAAATGTTCAACGTCTGTCGACGAATTTAACAAAAAGCTTCTAAATACATTTTTAATAGCTATTAATACACCGCCTCCTCTGTTATATTGGCTATTATGTTTATTTCTATCTAATCTATATATATCAAAGTTTAATAATTTAATTTCAGAATTTAGTATTTCGGGGCACAGCCAAGTTTCAGTAAAAACGACAACATCGTAGTTTTGAAAAATGTAGACATAGTTTTCTATTTCTTTCAATTTTGTTTTTAGTCCTCTTACGTTTTGATAATATATTTTGAGTTTAATATTATTTAGTTTTTTGTTTGGGCACTATTATTATATTTATTATCAACAATTTGTGGATGTCCATTAATATATTTTATTGTTTTTATCATACCGTTTTTATTATAAATTTCTAGCTGAGCTCTAAGTTCATCTAAATATTTCCGTTCCATAATTGTTAGATCAGAACTAATCTTAATACCATTTTTTATTTTATTTTTATTTTTTAAGATATTTAATACTAGGCTGGAATTTTTCATAATAATTTTAATGGGTCTTATTTTTGTATTTTCATGTGAAAATTTACCTAATCTAAAGTGATTAACAATCGCATCTTCATCAATTTTGTAAAATAGATTTAAATTTTCTGTAATTAAATTAAGGTCTTCATTTTTTCTCATTGAATAGTCTGTGGAATTAGATTCTTTAATATTAAAAATAATTATGTTATTTTTTCGTGATTCTCTATCTTGAATTTCATATATCAATTTTGTTTGATCAATTATATTATTATCATTAACATTAGAATTATTTTTAAGACTATATTTTATTTCATTTATTTCTTGAGAAAATATTTGAATTTTTTCAATAAGTTATGGCACTACTCTCAAACCTTGTTGACAATCAGTGCAGAAAAATTTCAATATTCGTTTTATGAGTTCTAAACATCTCACTTCTGAAGCCGTCAATTCTGTATATTCAACGTGAATTGGCCTTTGACAGCCATCACAGTAAAAGAATTTTGGTCCTGATTCATTGCAGGTTTGTTGACAACCGGAACAATTGGTAGGCATAACCTCAAATTTTTGACTTAGTTGATGAAGAAATCAAAATCAAAAATTTCCTTTTAATCTTCAGCAAAGGTGTTGGTTGATAGAAGCAGGTGTTCTCGTTTCACTGGTTCGATGTTCCACCAACGGTTGTCGGATTGAAATTACTCACAAAAAGTGAGGTTAGGAATTAACTCTTCTCAGAAATGGAATAACAAACTTCGTGCTTTAATTGCAACTCAGATAACAATACGAGTGCAACTTTTGCACTAGCTATAACAGATTAATATAACTCCAGACAAAAATATTAGAAAAGTTTGAAACAATATATACAATATGTGGAGTAAGAAAGTTTAGTAACTGTCAGTATACTCACACGTGACAAATTTGTATGTGATAAATAGAACTTTTACAGCATAATGATCAATTTTTAATTAAAAACTGTGACTTGAACATTTAAATAATTTATACTCAATTTCAACTAAAATGCCTCGTGTTTTCATTAGAATTGTGTACAATTTGTGAACAATTTAAATGTTACTCATTAAAACAGTTGATTTATTGCATTTAGTTGTATTTAAATTAATGTACACTAATGTACACTAAAAAATTTTTAAAAAGTTTAAATATTTCCATAAAATATATAGATTTTAACAGTGTACATTACTGTTAAGTATTCTAAATATTATAAAACTGAAAACAAAATGAATTTCAAATCTTCATTAATGTGTTTTAAAGTTCAGCGCGGAAATTAATTTCCATACAATTCAGTAAAAATCAACCATATTGAATGCAGCAGAGTAAAGAGTGGGGAATAACCATCGCAACGTGGAGTGTGGACAAGTTCTAACAGTAAGTTTTTAATTTCGACGAATGGGCGAGTGGACGAAGTGACCACACTACAATGCTGTTACGGGCGAGGCACGCGAGTTCAAATACCTGTGAAGGAATTTTTTTTTCAATGAGATAACGATGAACGCAGAAATAAATTAATTTCTAGAACTGTTTTTATTTTTACCATAATTGTGGTGAAAAGTTTTCGATATTAATTAAAATATATATTCTTATTACATCGCTTTACGGAATATGACGGTAAAATTATTTTGAATTTTTTTCGTCATGTATATATATGTAATAATCAAAAATTAGTAAAAACATCAATTACAAAATCAACCCATAAATTAGATAACCATCCACAAGTCTTAAATCATAATTTGTCAAGTTAAACGTAACCTCAAAAGTGTACTTGCAACAAAGGGAAAAAACATGGACGATTAATTTTACTCGAATTAATTAGAGACTAACACTTATAACTATGGTCCATGCTCTGATATAGTCTAAAATATGGAAGTACCCTGAAATCTGAAATCATAATCACCTTATGAAACGTAATTACGAAAAGTTAGGTATCCCTGTAAAAAAAAAGCGATTAAAAACTTGAAAAGTCGATTAAAATTTTGAATCGCCTTAACCTAATTTTAATCGATAAATGTTGATCGACGAAGATCGATCAATATGCCATATTAATCGACATATAACTAATGAGCACGTAATTATAATTTCAAAATATGTTTTTAATTTTTGATTATTAATACGCTATAATGTATAATTTTGTTGTACATGTTTTATTATGTTTTGCTAGTTATTAAGTGTTTTACGTTTAAAACTATTTATTTTATAAAGTATAGGATACAAATATTTTAACATACAATACTTGTTTTCGCAGTATTTTTTCAAATTTAATTATCAACTCAGTGACGGAGAGATTAAGAGGATGTCATGTACCAATGATTGGCACTTTATAATATTTATTAGTGTAGAAAGTGTAGTATAGAACAATACTTGTAGAAAGAAAAAAAAGTTATTACGAGTATTACACCACTAACATAAGTATTTGTTTCATAATATATATAAAATTTGTCCGTAATTTTGGTACATTACATGTCCACCCTCACTAAGTTCTTTTTCTTAATTGTAATAAAATATATATAGACGTATAACATGCAAATTTTTTTATTCTGTGTATTTTAATTTTCGTTTAAAAAAATTTTATATATATATAAGCTAAAGACATCTAAATGAAGAAGGACGAATATGACCATTTTTGTTCAGTAATAATAATATACGCGAAAAATTATTAAAATATATATTTAAAAAATTATTTGTTCAGATATAGATAAGGTTTCGCTTTACAAGTAAGAAATATGTTTTTTATTTCACTGACTTTATTTATGCATGCTACCAATTATATATTAAATATTAACGTATATATTATATTTTATTTCTCATAATTCAGTATTTTCATTATCTTCACTGTCTTCGTTTGTGTATGCATTTCCGCTTATAAGTGCATCAAGAATTTCATGTGTATCGCTGAACTCGTTCTGGGTTTCGACGTCAGCTATGTCAATTGGGTTCTGAATGTCTTCCTCGCTTTCTGGTACTTCCATAATTATATTTCTTTCTATGTTCAAAATCATATATAACGATTAGTACAAAAATACAATGTTGCTTTTACGTTAATAAGTTTATTAATAAAACAATGTATTATATACTTACTCTGATTCCGCAGCTTTGAAATTTTATCAGCAATAATTTTTCTGGTTCTGTCCACAATTTCGTCGGCTTCAACAATAGATTTTTGTTTTTCATGAATAAGCCAGTAATTTAAAATATCTGAAAAAAATTGAAACATAACTTGGTATAATAAATAATAAATAAATAATATAATAGCAATACAGCTTGATCATTGACTTACTATACTTAAAAACTTCATTTTCATTTTTATAACATTTAATTTAAGAATAACCTTTAATTGCCATGATCTTTTTTCCATCTAATATAAACCGTTTTTCTTTTCTTTCGCCTTTTCGATTACTGCCATGTCCTGAAACAGAACTCTTGACCAAGGTTTCTTCGCCAAATAAAAGAATAGACATATTTGTAACAAACATTCCTGGAGTACTTGATCTACATTTCACTAGAGAATATGCTTCTAATGGAATGTTCAAATTTTGTCCAATGTAAATTTTTGATAAGTCCTAAAAAATGTTTTAAATTTGTTTGTGTAATTAAATACAATTAATAATATTGAATAATAATTATACTCATTTCAAATTCTTTACCCCTTCTTTTACAATATCTCCGATTTCAGGTTTTCTTTGCTTAATTGTAGGATCTTTCTCTGCAAAAATTTTTTTTAATTTGCTTTATTTTCAAAAATAGAATTAGAATATCGAATATCAGTAATTTCAAAGTTAAAAACATATAAATAAATATTGTAAATATTATTTTAAATTGCACAGTACCAGACTTGTCAACAGAAAGAACTTGTTTCTGCAACTGAAAGTTCAAATCTTGTACCTCTTTAATTTTGCTTTTATGAGCTTCAACTTCAAGGTTAGAATCATATAATAATTTCTCGTTTACTTCTAAAACTATCTTTAATTGAGTGATTGTCTCATCATCCGCATCGGACTTTAGTTTCAAGTATTCATTTGAACTTTTTAAGTCGTAACCTTCATTTCGACTTCTTTCCAATTCTGAACTCAGGTTCTCCAGTTTTGTTTTTAATATAACAATCTCATCATTAATTTGCTGATAATGACAATTTTAACATATTATTATATTGAAGATATATTCTTCTAATTAAATTAGAGGTAGATAAGTTTGACATTACAATGTAAATATAGCGCAAAAATATTAGCAATTATACATTAATTATAAATTCTTTATATTTAATAGTACTATTTGAAGTAGTAATTATAGGTACGTGTTATTTTCGAAACTGGACTAAAAAAATATTTATTTTGACAATTTCAAACCGGAATTATATGTAAAATGTAAATTGAATAATACTACATATTATATGTTAAAACTAATTATTTTTTAAGTGCTGGGAAAATCTCATAATAAATACTTATATGAAATGATTTTGAAATGTTAATAATAGACAAAAATCATGAATTTAAAACTAAACGTCGTTTTTGATTACGTTGAACTCTTAAACTCTCAAAAATCTTAAATTTGAAAATAATTATGAAGTAATCAAATAATATAGTTTTTGAATAACAAAATTCGAATAAACTTATAATCTATATATATTACCGGAGGTTCTGGACTTTCAGTCTTCTCTTTAAAGTTACTCTTTTGTTTTATTTCTAAATCATTCCTCACTTTAATCTTTTTTAAGGGATTCTTTGAACCCATTTCAGCAATCCTTTTCATAATCTTTTGTTGTAAATCATCATTCTTCTTTGCACTGTCAGCATTGTTACTCTGAAAATAATATGCAAATTTTATTTAGTAGAGTATTTCATTTTAAACTATTTTTTATTGAACCAGTTATATTTATATTGCAATAGATTAATTGTTGTAGAAAAAGCCAGCATAAATAGATCGTAATCATTTTTATAAAATTATTCTTATAGGTATTAAAATAACAAAATACAAACTCTCATATTTTGAGTTGTATCATCGTTTGATGTCTCTGCTGCGGATACTAAAAATTTAGGAGGTGTTGCGCTAGTTCTCACCGTTTCAATTTTTTGTTGGAGTAAATCTTTATTTTCTACAGAAATAAAAATTTTATAAATAATATCACTTCTTTAAACTGTTATAAATAGAGTAATTTATTTGTATTTGTATTTATAATTAATACAATTAAAATACATTTTTATATAAATGGATTTAATTTTTGATTGGGAAATTTTTTATTTTAATTTATGTTTAGTTACATAATAATTGATTACAAAATATGCAGTTTCAAATATTAAATAAAAATGTTGTTACAGTAATTCCAAATGAAAATAATCCCATTCTATATATACAGAATGTATATGAAGTGTTTAATAGATAAAGAAATATAATTTATATAAAATAATTCATTTGTAAACATGTATATATTGAAAATATATGTTAACATATTCACTTACAGCTTAATTTATTACATATAATTATTGTTTCAAACGATACCTTCAACGAGCATAATTTCGCATTCATCAATTATTCCCTTTGATTCTTCGTATTTGTACTTTTGGCCACGTTTCCAGAAGGTCATATTTTTCATGTGAATATGTCGCATATCAACAATTTGTCTTCTTTTTGTTTTACAAAACTGCACATATGCAAAAGGCATAGTTTTTGCTAAAATCAACAATTAAAAATAAAACAATTATGTTTGTTTATATTTTACAAACATCACCGTCAGATTAAATTATTTCGTCAGGTAAAAACAAAATCTTAAATTATATAAATTTCAATCCTAATTGAAGTAATTAACATTGCACTTACCTTTTAATTGTCTTTTAAACAATAATAATTAAAGGATATTAAATATAATAAAATAATTATGACAAATAATCTTCAATGCAAAGCAATCTGTACACAAATGTGTTCAAGAATAAGTGCATTCCGATTAACCAATACTAGTTGATTTGTCAGGGCTACCATATTAAACCAATCAAAATTGTTTTCACTTGTTAATTGCATCTAAACATTGTTTACTTCCACGAAAGAACATTCTCGTAAATCATTCATTTGATTAATCGATTAATAACATTTATGTAACACGTAGAAAGTTTGGCAATAGCAAAATTTAACGTTTTATTATAAAATATAAACACTGCAATGCGTTACTTTTGTCAAATGCCTATATGGATTAACGTTAAGTGTAAAATGTACGTCTAACCTATATTCTAGGTTTCGGTATGTATATTTTGTACAATTCATTTACATGTGTTATTAAATAAATAATTTTTCATAATGTATTATTACATAATATGTAATTTTATTTTTCCACATTTTATGTTTATTACAGTTTTCTGTTCTGTATTTGCATTGAAATTTAAAAAAAAGTTAAGACAGTAAACGGCGGAAAAAAAGCAAATTATACAGCTGAAAGTTTAATTGAAATTAATAAACAATATTGAAACCAAAATCAGTTTCTATTAATATTTTTTGAATTGCTACATAATTGTTAGTTGTTATTTAAAAATGGGAAATAAAGATATTGCAGGTAAATATGAAGATATATTGTTATTTTTGTTATCTATACATAAATTGTATTTGTCCAATTATATTCTATTATATTCATTATTTAATTATATTTGCTGTATCATCTTTCTTCATAATAAGGTGTATAGAAAGCAGTTGTTAATTTATCAGAAATAAAAATTGTATTAATCAATAAGACTTTATTTAAATAATATCATAGTTTATTTTAAGTTATATAAGTTAATATTATTTGAGTTATTAATTTTAATGATTTTTGCAGATCTTAACGGTTATTCACTGGAAATAGAATACTTAATGGATGAATTATCTTCAGAACAAAATGAGAAACATGATTACGCGGAATACGAAAATATTGATCATAGGGTAAAGAAAGATAATTTTCCTTATGAAATTGTTATGTTTCCTCAGTCTAAATTAACAGTCAAAGATGTGATAACAATTGTTACTGCTCTACAATTGAAATTTTCATTAACGGACAAAAGTACCATTTTTATACTGAATTTTATAAAACTGTGCGCTGGACCACAGTTTAAAGACTTTAATTTGTCACTGTACAATTTTTCAAAATTGTACCAACCGCCAGAAAAGACTATGGTATTTCATTTTTACTGTTACAATTGCTCACAAGAATTGATATCTTTATCAAAAACAAAACTAATAAGATCTAATCAATTATGTAAAAAATGTGAGAAGATGAATGACATTAATTTGAGTACGAATAACTATTTTGTGAGTATTGACTTAAAATACCAGATTGAAGAAATTTTATCGGTGCCAGAAGTAAAAGAAGCTTTACAAACTGAAAGAATGACCGAAGATGATATAATTCGTGATGTGACTGATGGATTATTATACAAACGATTGATTGAAAAAGAAGAAAAAATACTTGCTCTCAATTTTAATACCGATGGAGCACCGATAACAAAGAAAAGAAGTTTTTGGCCACTTCAAGCATCGATAGTACAACTTCCACCACATTTAAGACAAAAGTATATTATTTTATTAGGCATTATGATTAGAAAAAAGGAACCAAAACCTGAACTATTAGACTTATATTTAAAAAAATGCATAGATCAAGTAAATTTACTAAATATACATATAAAAGACATTGGTCTAAAAAATGGTCTTGATATTAAACAGATTTATATTCTTTGTGCCTCAGTAGATAGTGTTGCGCGCCCAATTATACAAAATCGCATCCAGTTTAATGGATATTTTGGGTGTTCTTTATGTTACGATAGAGGAAAATATAAGAATGGATGTATTAGATATTCATTTGAAGAGTATTCTGAACTACGATCACATGAATCTCACATGGACGATGTTCGTATAAGTGAAATAATGCACAGTACCTTGATTAGTAGGGGAGTTAAAGGACCTTCTGTTTTGAACAGTATATGGTCTTTTGACATGGTATGGTCTTTTCCTCTAGATTTTATGCATACTGTTGTTTTGGGAGTTACAAAGCAGTTGTGGGAATTGTGGATGGTTATATTAAAACCAAATCAAAGAAAGTTATTAATTGAAAGACTTGCACAAATTCATCCATCTAGAGAAGTAAAACGTACTCCACAGTTTTTTGAAAAAGCCAAAGCGAAAGCTACAGATTGGAAAGCTTGGTTATTTTTCTGGAGTCTTGCTATTTTAGTTGATATATTATTTTCCGATATGTATGAGCATTACGCATTATTTGTCAAAAGCATGATTATATTATGTAAAACAGACATTTCTGAAGAAGAATTACAGCAATGTGAAATTGACTTAATTCAATTCGTCGGTTTATTTGAACAATTATATGGTATTGAAGCAATGACGTTTAATGTACACTCACTGTTGCACACGGTGGATTCTGTTCGTCATTCTGGACCTCTTTGGGCTACGTCTAACTTTTTGTACGAACGTCAAATTTTTGTTTTCAAACAGCTTGTAAATGGTCCAAAAGGAATAGAACAACAAATTAGCAATAAACTTTTAAGGAAGTTAAAATTAATTGCAGTATTGAATTCGGATGAAACATTGAAGTGCGTTGATTTTTGTAAGCAAGTTTTAAACGATAAAAGAACAATCGACAAAGTAAAAATTAATGAAAATGTACGTTACTTTGGCGTTGGGGTAATTTGCGAAGTAGAACATGGTCAAAATGTTAGAGTTTTCAATAGATGTTTTTACAAAAATCATATATTTACAACTGCATCCTATAGCAAAAATAAAGCTTTCAACGATAGTTTTGTTCGTTTAAAATCCGGTTTGTTTGCTAAAATAATAAATATAGTAAATATTAATGAATTGAGGAATTGCGTATATGTTCAATATCTTCAAACAGAGCCTGTTATTATTAACAATGTAATAATGCCACATATGTGGAAAGTAATCAGTGAAAATGAAAACGATTTAATTTCTTTTGATGATATTACTGACAAAAGCATGCAAATTTCTGTCGGATGCAAAAAATACATATTTATATTTCCAAACACCGTTGAAGCGCAGTAAATTGTATAAAGATATAAAAATGTATAAATATTAATAAAATTATTGAAAATTTATTTGAATTGATTTTATTGTTTTGCATAATGAACCGTCTATCTATTAAAATATTTTATCTAAGCGTTTAAGAGGATGTCACACCGGATTGCAAACTCAAGTTACCAACATTACAGATTTTCTGAAATACAATTAAATACAATAAATAAACTTTTTTAAGGAGTACCATTTAAATTGTTCACAAATTTTATACAATTTGAATTAAATCACGAAGCATTTTAATAAAAATTGGTCGAGTAAACTTACATCTCGTTTTTGATGTGAAGAGAAAACGAAATGTAAGTTTTTGACTATAATTTTCATTTCAAAACATATTTCTGTAATGATTAACATTCTCCTATAAACAAAGATTTGAATGACACTTTTTAAAATTCTTATTTATCATGTACAGAATTATGTAACGAAAAAACACTAAATTTTAGGGCGATTTACAAACATTACTTTTAAGCCATAAGACATCCTCTTAAATCACCTTATTAGCACACGATATCTAAAATATCCTATTCCCTGATAGCCAGAGATATTGTAAACGATTGACATAATGTTTACGTTTAGAAATCTCCTCATTGTCTTGTATAATTTATATAAATCGTTTACATAAATTTTGTTCATAAAATTCACATAAAATTGATAACAATTTGCATAAAAAAATATTAAAAATTACTTAAAAACTAATATTTTCTTGTATTATAATATTTTATGTACATTTTATGTAAACAATTTATGTAATCGATTTACGCAAATTAAGAAATGAGGTCTCTTGATGTAAACATTGTGTAAATTATTTATATAAATTATTTAAATGGAATTTACATAAAATGTATATAAATTTGGCTATTATGGTTAATACTGACTGATATCGTGAGCTAGTAGAGAAATGTAAAGTTGCACCTATTTCTAATGTATACAAAAATTGATTTTTTTTTGTAAATAAACACATTATTTTAATTATATAATTTATTTTATTACTGTTTTATAAATGAAGTAAATTTTTATATAAATCCAATACAAATCAAAATAAATTAAATATTCCGATTTTAAATTGAAAATGTATGCAATTTTAAATCTGCATTTAAATTCATTAAACGTAAATGATAAAATAAATATCAACATTTTTAATTAATTTATTTATACAATGAAACGCAATTGCAAGAATCTTCAGTTTAATTCGTTAAAACAAAGTTTTTAATTAGTTCTTTTATTAACATAGAAATTGAATAATATTAATTACTTTTTGTTGATGGCATTTTAATTTTTGATCACTTTTCAACGATAAATGAGAAGAATTTCAATCGCTAATGTTCTAACTATTAAAAAATTTAGGCTTATCGTTTTTTGACTATTGAAAATTATATATTTCTATCGCTTTTGGTCAATTAAATGGATTAATCTCTTCTCGTCTATTTAAAAAATATTATTTTAATCGCGTAGAAATGAACTATAATTGAAGTTTTAGTCTATCGACTCATGTCTATTAAAACAATGATTTTTTATCGTTTATAAGTAATCAAAATTTTCAAAACAAACATGGCTGCTAGTTAATCTTCACGTAACGATAGAAATTTAGACATTTGTTCAACTTAAGGTTATTAAAAGAGATTAATCGTTTATCGGCGCTTAAACAATCAAGCAAACTATTAGAAATGGTAGACATATTGAAAAATTTTAATCTGCTGAAGTGAATTTTAATCGCTTTTTTTTTACAGGGATAATAAATGATATAGTTACGATAAATATCCTAAATATCACAGTCTATATTTGATAATAAACATATCGCAAGTAATATTTTGTTAAGCTATTACAATAATTAACTTAACCTAACCTAACCTAATGACTGAAAATGAAATAATGATTCGCATTTTTATGAACACTGGCAAAACTGAGTAAAAATTTTAGGAACGAGTTTAGTATATCAATGCAGAATGCCCCGCTATTTCGTTGCATCATATATTTTGACTCTCAATATATAGATATTAATTGAATAATATCATTGAAAAACGGTTGAAAATAATTTAAAAGTTTCGAAATGGAGGTAATAAATATTTAATAAAGCTAACGGTTTCGATTAATATAATAATTCATGAAAATGTAAAAGTTGTGAGGGACGCCCTCATAGAGACAATATGGAAGTTTTGATACTATTTATCGTATAATTTAGTTTTATTTCTAGTATATATAATATTCTTCTCCTAATGTACGCTAAAATATTTGTAAAAAGGTTAAATATTTCCATAAAATATTTAGATTTTAACAGTTTTCATTGCTGTTAAGTATTCTAAATATTATAAAAGTGGAAACAAAATGAATTTCAAATCTTCATTAATGTGTTTTGAAGTTCAGCGCGGAAAATAATTTCAAACATACAAACATACTACAATGCTGTTACGGGCGAGGGACGCGAGTTCAAATACCTATGAAGGAATTTTTTTTTCAATGAGAAAATGATGAGCGCAGAAATAAATTAATTTCTAGAACTGTTTTTATTTTTATCATAATTGTGGTGAAAAGTATTCGATATTAATTAAAATATATATTCTTATTACATCGCTTTACGGAATATGACGGTAAAATTATTTTGAATTTTTTTCGTCATGTATATATATCTAATAATCAAAAATTAGTAAAAACATCAATTACAAAATCAACCCATAAATTAGACAACCATCCACAAGTCTTAAATCATAATTTGTCAGGTTAAACGTAACCTCAAAAGTGTACTTGCAGCAAAGGGAAAAAACATGGACGAATAATTTTACTCTAATTAATTAAGGACTAACACTTATAACTATGGTCCATGCTCTGATTATAGTCTAAAATATGGAAGTACCCTGAAATCTGAAATCATAATTACCTTATGAAACGTAATTACGGAAAGTTAGGTATAATAAATGATATAGTTACGATAAATATCCTAAATATCACAGTTTACATTTGATAATAAAAATTTCGATAGTAATATTTTGTTAATATATTGCAATAATTAACTTAACCTAACCTAAACTAATTACTGAAAATGAAATAATGATTCGCATTTTTATGAACATTGGCAAAACTGAGTAAAAATTTTATGAGCGAGTTTAGTATATCAATGAAGAATGCCCCGCTATTTCGTTGCATCATATATTTTGACTCTCAATATATAGATATTAATTGAATAATATCATTGAAAAACGGTTGAAAATAATTTAAAAGTTTCGAAATGGAGATAATATGTATTTAATAAAGCTAACGGTTTCGATTAATATCCCTCATAGCACATCCCGATCTGGGAATTTGGCAATTATTGCCCCCAGCTGCGTCACTATTATTGGTCAATTATTTGATAGGTTAATTGCCCAATAATTGCCCAATTTAAATGCCTTCAATTTTTTTCAAAAAATAGATAATTTATTCAACACATAATTAATAGAATGTTCATTTTTACTTTAAAAATTTTGCAAAAGATAATAAGTTAATATTATTATTCACTATAGGTTATGAAAAATGTAGAAAACAAATGAATAATTGTTTGTTTATTTTAGAAAAGAATTAAAATTGTATATAGTTATAAATGAAAATAAAAAATACTTACTATTTATAAATTAGATAATTAATAAATTCTTAATTATTACATACATGTGTCTAGTTATTATTTTTATATTTATAAAAATAACAAAAACCAGTTAAAACGAGTGGTTTCTAATGATTAAACTGCTTCAAATGTAAAGAATTTAGATTTTGAGGAAACAGAAAATAACCGATAATATAAATAGAATCATGTGGCGTGTTCGTTTTCTACATTATTTTAAAATATTGTGAATTTGTCCTTTCACAACATTCACAACATTTTAAAATAATGTAGAAAACGGATACGCCTATAGTTAAGGAGGTATGGACATTAGACGATTTCCAAGATTAAAACATGAGGTCTTCATGACTAATTATTTAAGTCACAAGGAATCATTAAGCAAAGTTTTGCACTGATCTGACGTCTACATTATTAGTTATTTAATTTTAAAAATGCAGCATTCTAACCTAAATATCTTATAATGCATGTAAAAAGTTAAATTTTCAAAATGTTATAATTTCGTTATTAAACGTCAGATTGACTGGAAATTCTGTAAATATAATTGATTTAAATAATACTTTATATATTTAAAAATTCAAACATTTTAATTGGATATATCTGAATATAAAAATTCTTATGGGAAAATAATAAGGGCAATAAAGATAAAAGATATCTTTGTCCTACTCCGTGTCCATACATCCTTAAAATGAGAAGGATATCAATATTTAATTATAAATGTAGAATTAAAAAGAATTAAAAAGAATCTATTTAATAAAGTCATCCTTACAAACAGTTTTAAATTGTCATAATTAAATTTCGAATCTCGTTAATTATGTTGAATCATTTAATTATTTTAATTATTTGAAATTCAAAAATATCAATATTATATAAAATACGCTTTTTTATCTTCTTTTCAATTCTATATTTATAATCAAGAATTTACGTAATTTTAATCCTATATAAAGCGTAGACTTTATAATTCCAAATATAGATTAAAAAGTTTTAATAAATAATTAAAAATTCTATATTTGACAGAATTTTTTCTTTACTTTTTTTATTTTACTTTCCTAATCCAACATTTTTTGCAAGGTTTACCTTATACAAAAAATGCAATCTAAATGAATTGGAATTGTAAATTGAAAATAATTAAATCTTAGAAAGTTATGTTACTTGCAAACAAAACGGTTTTAAAAAATTTTTTTTTCAGTGCAAAATTTTTAATATAGAAACTAAGTTATTATATTTTGAATTCTTTTATATAAAGATAAACCATTGAAAATAAGTTGTTATAATTTATTTTTAATCTGAAAAATTAAATGGGAAAATTAAATAGAATTTTAAACATTACATTTCCAATTCAATATTTTTTACATAATTTTTCTAAATTCTTTCAAATAATTAAAAAAACAAAGAATTTGAAATGAACAAAATGTCCTGTTGAACAAAGAATCTACGTTCAGCAGAATCAAAAGTACAGTGAACTAATTATTTCAGTGTCCGTTATGATATATAAGTATATAATAATTATTAAACTTTTTGTAAATTTATAATATAATTCATGTAAATTTACAAAAAGTATATGAAGATATAATAATTATCACTGTAATTTTACAATTTAAATTTTTCACTGTAATAAAAACTACTTTTCCAATTCAATATTTTTGCAGAGTTTTACATTTTTTAATTCTTTCAAATATTTAAAATACTCTATATTCAGAATTACAACAGAATTAAAAAGAATCAAAACTTTGCTTTTTTGATTCATTATTTTTAATAAAATTTATTTTTCTGAATTCTTTCAAATAATTATAACAATCTACATTCAACAAAATAAACAGTATACTAACAAATTATTTTGCAAAATTATATAGAATTCTATAAAATTATCTGAAATTCTGTAAAATTACAGTTACAAATAATATATTAATACAAATTTTATGTAATTTGTTCAGTATAATCAAAACTTTACCTTTTCAAATTAATATTTTTCACCGGATTTATTTTTAACAAACTTTTTCAAATGATCCACAGATTATATATTCAACAGAATCAAAATTGCTTTAAAAAACTATTACACTATGTAAAATTACTTGAAATCTTGTAAAATTACTGTTATAAATAACATATTAACATACATTTTTTGAAAAAGTACAATATTATTTACATCAAATTACAAAGTCTGAAAAGATACATTAATTATCACTTCTTTTTATTTTTTTTATTTTACAATTTAAATTTCGCAGTGTAATAAAAACTACTTTATCATCTCATTATTTTTAACAAATTCTTTCAAATAATCCAAAGATCTATATTCGACAGAATCAAAATTGCTTTAAAAAACTGTTACACTATGTAAAATTACATGAAATCCTGTAAAATTACTGTTACGAATAATGTGTAAACACAAATTTTGGTAAATTTACAATATTCATGTAAAATTACAAAAAAATGTATAAAAATACAGTAATTATCACTGTAATGTTACAATGTGATTTATAAGTATTTAATAATATTTTTAAGTAAAGTTTTTGATAACTTTATAAATTGAAAATAATGTCTGCAAAGATGAAAGTTAAGTCTAAAGATAAAATTTAATATAATTTTCTTGAGCTTTAACGTTTTTGAATTTTTTATTAAAATACACTTTTGGTATATTAAAATATTTATTAGCCAATGACAATTTTGGAAAACATTAATTAAATATAATAACTGATTAACTAACTAATTAATTAATTACCTTATACAACTAATAATAATCTTAATACCTAATTATTCTCTTAATACTATAATTATTGGCCACCAAAATATATAAATTTAACCAACATAATAAAAATAAATTTAGATTTATTTTGAATTTTTATTCCTGTAAGGAATTAAGTTAAACTTTAATAACCTTTGAATCAACATTAATTCGATTAGAATTTTTCAGAACTACAAAAACAATGTAATAATTTACTCAGTGTTTAATAATAAGTTAGTTTCAAAATTTATATAGTCTTTCTTACCATTATATTAAATTTTTCGTAAGG
>JABFPY010000009.1:0-22176 GCA_022817165.1 Phoenoteleia sp. ZL-2020 | reverse complement strand
CAAAATATTTAAAAGATACAGAATAATTCGACATGAATAACAAATTTAAAGCAGGATAGTTTTAGGACAAAACCTTGATGTCGCTTTAATCGGGAAAGTTTATAGATGGTAAGTGAAAACTTAACTAAACGTGCCGCGTAGCTATGGCAACAACGTTAAGCTCCTCGTGTTGACGACGGCAGGACGCCATTGGTACATAGAAGGCGCGAGAGTGCATTATATAGTGTGGTTAACCGCGAAGAGTGTAACAAAAAAATATGAATAGCAAGGAAGTTGAAGACGATGTAAGTATATTTTTAAAAATTAAAACTAAGAATTAAATTAAACCAATAAAATATATGTAAATATCTTTATTAAAAATTATTATAAATATTACATGAAAAATTCGTTCTTTTGTTTCAGATGGATCTTGATGACTGGAATCATATTTTAGAAAATGAACATGCTGCCAGCGAACGTGCTGCCAGCGAACGTGCTTCCAGCGAACGTGCTGCCAGCGAACGTGCTGCCAGCGAACGTGCTGCCAGCGAACGTGCTGCTCGCGAACGTGCTGCCAGCGAACGTGCTGCTCGCGAACGTGCTGCCAGCGAACGTGCTGCTCGCGAACGTGCTGCTCGCGAACGAGCTGCTCGAGAACGTGCCAATTCGCTGCCAAACTCAGGCGAAGGAGGTGCCATGCCGCGAACGAACACAACTCACAAAAGTTCGGTACTTGCAGCAATCCACACAAAACAATCCTCCAACATTGCTCAAAGTCATGGCCATGGTGGCCACGGAGGCCATGGAGATACACAAGGTCGAAACCGTGTTCCAGTCAAGAAACCATATATTCGTAATGGTAAAAATAAATATGACATTCATAATTATTTTACATAAATAATAGTCAATGAAATTTAGTTTAATTTAGAAAATACATGTTATTACATTTATCAGTGTATTACGTAAATTGATACATTTATTAATTATATTTCTGACATATAATAGTTCAGATGTAATGTGTTTCAAATCAAAAATTAATTTAAAAAGGAAATCAAAAACAAAAATAAAAAATGTCATCTATACAAAATATGAAAATAAAAATAAAAATAAAATTTTAATATCAATTTAAAAAATTTACATCACAATCAAATTTCATAAACAAAATAAAAATTTGATTTTTTATGGCATTTAGAAAATCAACATTAATTTCAAAGTAACAATTAAATTCTATTAAAAATTGTAATCATTGAACGATTATTGAAAATAATTATTTTCAAAATAAAATCGCAATCCAATAAAACTTTTGAAATTAATTTGAAAAAACATTTCAAAATGGAAATTAAAATCCATAGTCCAAATCGAATTTCAATCTCAAAATCATAAAAATTATTTGTTCAAAAATTAAAGTTCAAAACTGAAATAAAAATATGATTAACAACTCTAAAAAAGTATATCCCAAAAACATAATTCTATAAAACAGAACTAAAAAATTTCATCTATACAAAATATGACAATAAAAATAAAAATAAAATTTTAATATCACTTTTAAAAATTTACATAACAATCAAATTTCATAATCAACATAAAAATTTGATTTTTTATGGAATTTAAAAAATCAAAATTAATTTCAAAGTAACAATTAAATTCTATTAAAAATTGTAATCATTGAACAATTATTGAAAATAATTATTTTCAAAATAAAGTTCAAAATTGAAATAAAAATATGATTAACAATTCTAAAAAAGTATATCCCAAAAACATAATTCTATAAAACAGAACTAAAAAATTTCATCTATACAAAATATGACAATAAAAATAAAAATAAAATTTTAATATCAATTTTAAAAATTTACATGACAATCAAATTTCATAATCAACATAAAAATTTGATTTTTTATGGCATTTAAAAAATCAAAATTAATTTCAAAGTAACAATTAAATTCTATTAAAAATTGTAATCTTTGAACAATTATTGAAAATAATTATTTTGAAAATAAAATCGCAATCCAATAAAACTTTTGAAATTAAATTGAAAAAACATTTCAAAATAGAAATTAAAATCCATAGTCCAAATCAAATTTCAATCTGAAAATCATAAAAATTATTTGTTGAAAATTACAGTTCAAAATTGAAATAAAAATGTGATTTATAATTATAAAAAAGTATATCCCAAAAACATAATTCTATAAAACAAAACTAAAAAATTTCATCTATACAAAATATGACAATAAATATAAAAATAAAATTTTAATATCAATTTTAAAAATTTACATCACAATCAAATTTTATAATCAACATAAAAATTTGATTTTTTATGGCATTTAAAAAATCAAAATTAATTTCAAAGTGACAATTAAATTCTATTAAAAATTGTAATCATTGAACAATTATTGAAAATAATTATTTTCAAAATAAAATCGCAATCCAATAAAACTTTTGAAATTAATTTAAAAAAACATTTCAAAATGGAAATTAAAATCCATAGTCCAAATCGAATTTCAATCTCAAAATCATACAAATTATTTGTTGAAAACTAAAGTTCAAAATCGAAAATATATAACTTAATTATGTATAACATTCTACTTATTTAAAACAAATTTTCATACTTTTTCTAGATTATTGTGTAATTAAACGTAATTTGCCTTTAAGAACACATTCTGCATGCAGATTTTGCATGCAAAATGTCATTCCGTAAGCAACCAATGTATGATAAATACAAAAAATATATAATAATAATAAAAGCAGGCAATACATGCAATAATAACAATGTAACATAACTAATAAAAATTATAAGATAAATCATAATTAAAAATATAAATAAATATAGATAAACAGAATTAACAATGTATGATAAATACAAATAAATAACAATAATAACAAAATAAAAGCAGGGAATACATGCAATAATAACAATATAACATAACTAATAAAAATTAAAAGCTAAACAAATCATAATTTAAAATACAATAAATATAGTAAAAACATAATTAAAAATTTTGGATAAATACAAAAAATAAATAAACACGCAATAATAATAATATAACATAACTAATACAATTTAAAAGCTAAATGAATCATAATAATTTTAAAACAGGGAAAATACATGAAATAATAGTAATATATATTTTTTTCAGGTCGTTCCAGAGTCTTCTATGCTCAGAGGTACAATTTTTTTAATTTCCTCTTTGATTTATCAAATGCAAACTTTTTTAAAAAAAGAA
This sequence comes from Phoenoteleia sp. ZL-2020, assembly GCA_022817165.1. Classification (NCBI taxonomy): domain Eukaryota; kingdom Metazoa; phylum Arthropoda; class Insecta; order Hymenoptera; family Scelionidae; genus Phoenoteleia; species Phoenoteleia sp. ZL-2020. Next base: position 18,976 of record JABFPY010000009.1, on the reverse strand, counting down.
TGCAAAGAGGAGGGCGCCGTGGAAGAACAAATAAAAGTAATGATGATAATGAAGAACTCACTGACTCAGAAAATCTTTACGAAGAGTTTGAACAGGAGGACAGCGACAAGGACAGAGATGGTGGTGCGGGTCCTGGCGCTGGCGCTGGCGCTGCATCCGTATCCATCTAATTTTTTTTTTTAATTTGTGTTGAAATTGTTATATGTAATAATATATTTAATAAATAGTTTGTTGATTATATTAACCCTAATGTTATAATATGTAATATATTTAATAGTTGATAATAGTTGATGACTTTATTTATTAAAAGCAATATTTTATTATTATTTCCAATTTATAAGATTTGTTTAATAATTATTTGTATATATATGTATGTGTGTTTAATTTTAATGTGTATGTGTATGAAATTATTTGAGTTACATATTTTTGTAATTATATTTATTTTATATTTTGGATTTTTTAAAATAAATAAAAATTTTTGAAATAAATTTGTTGTTTGAATAGTTTTTACTAGCATATTTTTGGAAGAAATCATTTTTAAGTGAAACAGTTGTTTAGAGAAACAATTCTTTTTTGGAGGAGGAATCTTTTTCTACGTAACTCTGGCGAACATTTACAAGGTCATTGTAATTATAATATTTATTTTATATTTCGGTATTTATATTTATTTTATATTTTGGATTTTTTTAAATAAATAAAAGTTTTTGAAATAAATTAGTTGTTGTTTGAATAGTTTTTACTAGCGTTTTTTCGGAAGAATTCATTTTTAAGGGAAACAGTTTCTTAGAGAAACAATTCTTTGTATTTTTTTCGAAAATAGTTTTTTGTGGCTATCAAATAACAGTCAATAATTTTGCAACTTCATTGTTTATATTAAATTGAAAAAGTTTATAAATAAATAATTGTCCGAACAAAGGTTCATATTTAATTTATATATTAAATAACACTGAATAATTTTTTCCACAAAAATATCTGCTATAAAAACTTTTTATTTCATTTTGCAATTTAATTGTTTAAAATAACTTGAAAAATTTTATAAACAATCGTTTAAACAAAGCTTCATATTTATATATATTAAATAACAGTCAATATTTTTTTCCACATAATTATTTGTAATGAAATAATTTTAATCCATTTTGCAACTTAATTATTTATAACAAATTGCAAAATTTTATAAATTATTAATAATCGTCTGAACAAAGCTTCATATTTATATAAAATAACACTGAATAATTTTTTCCACAGAAATATCTTTTATAAAACTTTTTAATTCATTTTGCAACTTAATTGTTTATATAAAATTGTTTAAAACATAAACAACTTAATTCTTTATTTTTTTTATAACAACAATAAAATAGTCGTAATTTAAAAATTTTCTTTTATATCATATATCAACCACGTATTGCCATCTCGCGGCAGATTTTGTAAAAGGAATTCTTAATAATGTAAATAAAAGGTAAGGAGAATAAAAGTTATCAAATTTGGCAGGTTCGTTCGGAGAAAGAAAAATTAAAATCTATTTACGCTTTACAGAATTTGACAACTCACATAGAACATATTAATATTTTAATAAACAGAGACGTGAAACAAAATGATTTGTGTGGTTAGCTTTTTCCTCATTATTACTGTAAGTAAGTGTTCGGTCTTTCGCTGTAGAAGAAAACGCAACACCTAATTTTTTTGTTTCAGTTTAAATCATTGTATGTTATCAGAAATAGTTTTTCGTCTTTGAGTTTAAATTTCAAAATTAGATTATTATTTTTTATTATATTTTTTGGTAAGATTTTTTAGATTGCTCAAGTTACAGTGTTTCGAGTTATATAATTTCTTCGGAAAATCTATTTAGACGGGAGAATAATAATTTTCAAATACATTTGTTTCGATTTAGGAGAGTTTGAATTATTCTTAATTTTATTTTACCTAAGTTATAGATAGAAATTAAATTTTTACTTGGCTCTTTTAGTGATATCAGATATTTTTGTGTTTTATTTATTTTAAAGATTATCACAGTTTTTTAAGGTTTTATAATATGTATGGAAAAGCAAGGTAGGAGGCACTACTTTGGCTCGTCTGTTTTTTTACCTTTGTAAGGTCATTTGAATGTTTATTATTTATTTTGTATTTTACCTAAGTTATAGATAGAAATTAAATTTTTACTTGGCTCTTTTAATGATCACATCTTTTTGTGTTTTATTTATTTTAAAGATTATCGTAGTTCTAATTTATAGTTAGAAGTTAAATATTTACTTGGTTCTTTTAATGATATTAAATATTTTTATGTTTTATTTATTTTAAAAATTATCATAGATTTCTACACCCAGAAAAATAAGTGAGTAGGAACGAAGAAATTCACTTTAAAACAGATAAATATTTATTTGTTTGAAAGCAAATTTATTTGTTCTTACTCCATTATTTTTCAGGGTGTCGGTTTTATAAAATGTATAGATAAACAAGGTAGAAGGCAGAACAACGATTTATGTTTTTGTTTTTTATGATAATCATTAGAAAAGCAAGATAGGGGGCAAAAATATTGACTCGTTTATTTTTTATCTTTGTAAGTTAATTTTGTTGAACGTAATTGAATTCTATCCAAGTCTTACTTAGGGGTTTGGTTTGATGATTACTTCGGGCGAAAGATATAGACTTTCTAGTTTATTAATTCTTATTTCTTTTTGCGCAATAGTTTTTCTAATAATAATATATATGCATTTTTAGCATTTCGAGGCCAATTAGTTATCTGAACTTCCAAACCGTTTATGAGAATCCATCCTGATTTTTCTTTTCTTACAATACATGTATAATGACCGCTATCTATGCTATTTCCGTGATGGAAAATTGCACTGAGAACTTTAAATTTTGAGTTATTTATTTGAACTGTAGTACCTGGAATAGACTTTATTTTAAGATCACAAATTTTTGTAGAAGTATTATTTTCAAATTTAAATAATTTAAATACTAAAATTAAAATAGGACTAGTTTTTATAATTTCTATGTTTTCTAAGTAGCCTCCTACTTTACAGCTTGAACATGAATTTTCTGCTCCACAATCTAACCAAACGTTAATATTTTTATTAATTATAGTTTGGAGATCATATGTTATTTTTCTATTAGTTGGTACTTGAAGATATAAAATATTGCTTATATTATTATTATCTACTATGTTATATCTGCATGTACGACAATGTCGTTTAATTTTACATTGCAGTTGCAACACTCTTTCTAAATTTTCAATTTTGTCACATAATTCAGAAAGAAACTCTGCGGCATCTTGCTGTTGATGGATTACAAACCTCTCGTCTACAAAGTTTCTAACTCTGTAAATATCTATAATGCCTATTTGCATAATATATTGATCAATCATAATTTTAATAATATGTTTGTTTACTAATTTATATAACTTTTCTCTGATTAAATCACAATGTAAAATGCATTGAATTACTGAATTTGCATAGCACGATACACCATCGTGATTTGACAAACCATGAATTTTCCAAGTAGATTTACCCACTTCTTCTTTATTGGATTCAGTTTGACATTTTAAGTACTTTTTAGGAACTGTCCAGAGCACATCTTGTACTTTGTAAATAGTACTCTTATTTGAAAGATTAATTGCGAGTAAATCTGGTCTATATGCTTTACGTAACCTATTATATTCTACAATAGCTAAACTGCTTGCTTTAATAGAACATGGATCAAAGTTAATCAAATGTAATCCTTGTAAGGATGTTACTCTTGAAAGAGCAACATACGTTTGTCCACAACTGAAAACAGAATTTCCTGCCTCTATGATTGCATTTTGTAGACTCAATCCCTGACTTTTATGAATTGTAATACCATAACTCAAACTAATAGGAAATTGTTCGCGAATAATAAATGCTTTATTCATAATTTCAAATTTAACTTTGCATCGTTCTAAATTATACTCTGTTTTATCGGGCAACTCAGTCATTAAACTTTCAATATGATTATTATTCTCAATACTCCGTCTTACAGATTTTATTTTGGCAATTGTTCCATTAACAAGACCTAAACTTACGTCTATGTTTCTACGAATCATAATTTTTGCTCCTATCTTAACAGAAATAACTTTAGCAAGTCAGCAGTCCGGGACGTATCCTCTTCATTTTTCTGTAACAGTTTTAAAGCGTTTTTTCTTAAGTAACGTGAACAATCTGTTATATCGTTAGCTATTAATTTTATTTCTTCAGATGGCACACGACCTAACATAGCAGAATTAAGAGTATCACACTGATCGCATGTAGGAAGTAAACACACTGTATCTACAGGCAAAGCATCATCAATATAATTACACAGATTTTCAAGTATATTTTCATAATTAGATCCTTTCAATACCATTTTTCGCGTTTCTAATATCTTGATATGTGCGTCAGTTGTTATGCCTATGCGAATTTTCGATAATATATCTCGATAATCATGATCACCTTGCTGTCGCATATTAATGGTGAGTTCATCATAAGCAAATAAAGACCACAGATTAAACGTACCCATTGATCCTACATATTTTTGTATTTTAGCCTTTGTAAGACTTATGAATGCAGGATCTTCATGTACAGGTGGAAGTTGCAATAAATCTCCAAAGAAAAGAATATGTTTCTTTCCAAACCAACCATCATGTTCATCTTCGGTATTAAATATTTCCATTAATCTTAAATGTATATACATTAATGTAACATTTGAAATCATAGAAATTTCATCTATTATTATTAATGACACATTTTGTAACTGCTCTCTTAACACTTTTAAAACAGTATTAGATAAGCTTGAATATTTCGCTGTATGACCATGTTCGACTGGTAGTTGAAATAATCGATGTATTGTTAAGCCATCTACATTAAATGCGGCAATACCAGTTGGCGCAGTTACAGCAGTATCTTTTTGTAAAATTTGCTTTACCCATTGTCGAATTGTTTTAATAAGAAAACTTTTACCTGTGCCTCCTTCACCGCTAACATATAAACGTAATACTTCACTTTCTGAATTTAAAGTCTGCGTAACTTTATGAAATATGCGTATTTGATCAGAATTTAATTTGGGTATCATTTCTTCTACATCTTCATGTTTATGTTTATCGACTGCATCATTAAAATCTTTGAAAGCATTATCAACTTCCATAGGTATGCAGTCATCTGGATGAAATGAGTCTTTCTCACCACATTCATTGTTGTTTTCTTCTTCCATATTTTTTTCAACATCTTTTTTCATATTGTCCAAATTTTCCTGAATTTGTTGAATTAACTCATGGTATTCTACTGCAGTTTCAAGATCAGCTTCTATAGATAGAAAAGCATCTTTATAACTTTCAAAGCCTTCACGTAAATTACTTAAATCTCTCCAAGGTTTAAATAACAACAACAAAGCATAATAGTAACGTTCTGGCTCTAAATTAACGTTGTATTGATAATGATTTATTAAGTAAGCGCGTTTTCTTTTCTTTAAATACAGATTATCTCCAATTACGTAGTATGTCATGTTGCATGGTTTAATGCGAGTAACATCATACCATCTTGCCATCTCATATAGATTTATGGAATCTAAATCGTAAGGTCTTGTAGGATAGTATGTATCAATAAAAGAAGGACAAAAAATATCTTCCGAATTCTTGTCTAACATTTCAATTTCTGATCGCGTTTTCAATTTTCTGTTTCTTATCATATTAACATCTAACCATCGAATTGTTGTTTTAGAATCGGTGCCATATAATTGCATTCCAAGAAGAGTATCTGCAGCTTCAAGTGCACCACATTCCCTATTATTTAACATACGCATACCAAAATTCCATAATACACTGCTGAGTGGTTTTGTAGAATTAACTACGTCAATTGTACTTATGTTACTTTTTTCAGCTTTCGAAATGTATTTATTGACATAATTTGCAATAAAATGTGACTTTTCCCCAATAAATTGTATATCCATATTACCTTTCCAAGCTGTTAGAATTACTGGATTATAATCGTTGATGAAAGTTTCATCTTCCATCCTAGGTATATCATACAATCGAGATTTTGTTTTTAACTTTTGTCTTCCTGCCACTGAAACTGCTACGTCTCTCATAACCATATTATCTGTAGTCGGTCGAGGAAATCCAAATCTGCATACACGTCTTATTCCTTTAGTAGTTTTTTTGCTACGTAGACAATAATCATTATGATGATGACGTTGAAATTTGTCAACATTATGATGAAGAACTGGTGAAATATCTTTTTGCGGTATTTTACAAGTTACATATTTTTTTATAAAAGACATAATATCTTCATTCGTAGATTTTCCTATTAAAGGTGCATCTTTAATCCATATAAGTAAATGAAAATGTTGTGTGCCTCTTGTTTGGTATTCACGGCGATAAAAATAGTGTTCAACTTCTCCAATTGGATTATCTGATGAACATATAAAATCTAACATTCCCCGAAAAGTATTGTCAATAAATCTAGATGTGGAAACAGGATCAAGAGTAATAAGCTCATTCAGTGTCTTCTTTTTAGCCCAAGCACCATTTACTGATCGTAGATATTCGAGTAAATCAGTCCATTCAAATTCACTTGGACTCAGAGTTAAAAACCACGTAGGGGATCCGTAGTATCGAAACATGCAAAGTAAATCATTTTTTGGTCTTTTCCAATATTGTTCGGTATTTCTCAATCTTGCGAATATAGTAGTTATATTAGATTCAAGTTCTAGGTTGGATACTTTTTCAAGGTATGTTTTAGCGGTATATTTCTCGCGAGGATTTGTAATATTTAATTTAGAAAATATTCCTGCACTTAACTGTCGTATATTGTGATCATTTAATAAATAAAATAAATATTGTAAATTTAATCTAAAATGCGAATGCTTTGATAATAATCTGCATCTAATATAATGATAATCAGTTAGACGAATTTCTCTCTCTTCGTGCTCACCATTTTTACCATATGGATATAAATCTGGAAAACATTTTAAATCTAAATCTTTAGCACGATTATCTAAAGCCATATCATAAATTTTTACCATTTGATATAATGCTGTAGCAGAATCATGTTTTTTTTTCTCATGCATCGGATATATAGTAAACTGTTCGTAATAAGAATCCGATTGAGATATTAATGTTAGAAGTGCATCATGTTTTTCATTCAGATCTTTCGCAACAATTCTGTCTTTATTGTTAATATTTTGTACCTCCTCGTTGTCCATAATCTCTGATGTAATTTTTTCTATAACTTTTTCTTGATATTCAACCTCATTCAACTCTGCACTTAATAACTCTTCACAGGTTTCAGGTAATTCTATTTCGGAATACAAATAATTATGCTGTTTCAACCATAATAAAGCATCATATACTTTCTTCACGTCTACCAAATTTTCCCAAACAACTTTCGATTTAGTTGGAATGCCTCGAACTAAAATATATAATTCATGATTTAAATTGATTGGAACTGTAGATGGACATATCTTTTTAAGAGTTTCTTCCAGCGGTAATGGTAGATGAAATGTTCTACCTTTAACTTTTGAGATCATATGCCTATGTGGTACATTTTTTTTTGTGACGGTACCCATTTTTTGAATAGTTTGAAATGCCTTTGCTCTTTGTATCAAAATCTTTTCGTATTCGTTTAATTCCTTAATTTCATTAGGAATATTATGAACTTCTAAATTATTTAATAAACATGATGGAGGCATAACGTTTTTGCCTAATTTATTGTAACAAAACTTACAAATATATAAAGTTTCACCAAGAGAAGAACTATAGTAATTCATTAATCTACTCCAAATTTGCTGACTATCAAATTTATCACTCTCTATTATTTCAATAGTAGTTACATCTCGTTTGAAACATAATTTCTCGCAAGATATGCATGGATTGCATGCAGTATCCATAGTTCTTTTCTTTAATGCTTTGAATGCATGGCAATAATTGGATATAATTTGATCTTCATTCAATAATATATCTTTGTTTTCTTGACTATTATTTGATATAACTAAAGTGTGTTTAGCATTAAGAACTATATTTTCGAGAATTTCTATATTAACTGTGTCTAAAGCAAAATCTATGTTTTTTATTTTTTCTTGTTTGTTCATAAATTTATAGATTAACCTACATATATGTCTAATTTCAGGGAAATGAGGTGACAGTATTTGCATGCACAACATTTTTGAATTACAATGTTTATAATTTACGTAGCAATCTAAAGAATGACCAAGCTTTGAACTGTTTAAATTATTAGTACAATGTGAAAATTTATAAAAATATTTATATGCTTTAATTAATGTACATTCGACAATAGTTTTATAATTTTTAACTAAATCTTGAAGTATATCGCCGTTGGGATCTTTACACAAATAGGAGCACTTCCACTTTAATTTTGTCTTTTCGTCTTCTAAAGGTAGTACATTTATACACTTGCCTTCAGAATTCATAATTATTGGATGAGAACTATTTAGAGTCTTATAAGCTGTTTCATAATAATATGCTTCTGAAGATGAATTATGCATAGATTGACCACAGATAGCATTGATAGTTTCTTTACTTAATAAATCATATGGAAATTGTTCAAAACGTGTTAAAGAAACTTCCGATTTTGTTTTAAGTAATTTCAAAATTTTGCTCAAATCATTGATATAATTTTGTCTTGTGTTCAAACACCATTTAACCAAATATTCGGCTCGTATTTTATTTTCTTCTACTGATTTGTTTTCAAGTACAGCCGTAATATCCTGAATGTATTGTTCATTCGATTTATGTAATTTAATAATGTCTAATTGTTCATTATTACACTTTGCTGCATATTTTTTGTCTTTACGATGCATCGAAATTTCATGTTTATGTGTTGCGTAATGTTTTTTTGATGCAAGATTCTTTGCAAGTTTTTTCTGTAAATCTTTAACATTAGAATTAAGGATATCGTTTGAGATACTTGTATTTCTGTTTTCTTTATCTTTATTATTAACAACAAATTTTCGAGTTTCATTTTTCATTTTTACATCATTGGACTGATCTACTGTTGTAACTGAATTCAGAATAATGTCTGTAGAAGAATTACTTATCAACATCAACATTTCATCCCTTGTTTTATTAGGCGAAAGTGGTAGATCTTGTTTAATTTTTTTATTCTGATGAAATGGGGAATCAATATTTAATTCTTCAATTTTACGTCTCAGTGTCGTATGTTTTTGAACCTCTAAATTATAATCAATTGATACATTACAAGAAGATAACAGATTAACTGTAGGAAAGTGCTGTAAATTATTAATCATAAATATATGATGCAAATGCGATCGCATTAAAGAAACATTATATTCAACTGTATCTGGTGATATATTAAAAAATAAGGAAACGGCAAATGCAATAGCATAAACACCACAATCTACCCCGTTAAGCTGATTTTGTACACGAGGGAATTTGACATTATATGAATCTAAGGGAAAAAATGGAATCAAATGTTGTAAATATATTTTATGATGTTGATGTAAACACTGATAATTCAGTGAATCATATATGTATAAGTAAATACCATCATAAAAGCTACAAATCCAGTGCCCATTACTATTATCGCCAGAATGGCTAAACAATAGTTCAATATGTTTTTCATGCCTTTCTAAAGGATTGATTTTCGATGGTTTATCCAAGTAATGACTACCCCGTGGCTTATAATCCGAACACTGTTTTAAAATTTCATTAAACTGATATATATGTAAATCGTTTAACCTACTTCCCTTTAAGACATTATCTAAATTTACAGGAGAAAGTAACCGTATACCTTGGACATGTTTTTGTTTGTAACGTATTCCACTATTTGAATTGTCAGTAATTATTATGTGCTCTGCTTCATTATTTGAATCTTTATTTACATCTTCTATTACTACACTACCATTAACTATTTCCTTAAGTTCTATATTTCTCGATAAATTACTTTGAGAAATTGTTATCAATTCATTAATTTGATTTCTATTACTATTATCAGTTAAAGTATAGTTTCTATCACGCAGTTTATTATTTTTTTTGTTTCCTTTATTAAAATTGACGTATTTAGCTTTACAGCATGTCGTAATTTCATGATTATCATAAATTTTATTTGGCGGAGCATTCTTTCTAGTTTGATTATTATAATTATCACCCGTTTTTGTTGAAGTCTTATTAATGTTTTTCTGTAATTCAATTTTATCTTTAGTTGTATTCTCATTTTCATTATTTTGTCTATTTTTTAACTGTTTTAGGTCAACAGTATTATCTTTGACCTTCTTTGCTAAATACTTTTCTTTACGTCGAATAGAAATTTCATGTTTATGTGTTGCATAATATTTTTTTGATGCAAGATTCTTTCGTTTTTGTTGTAAATCATTGTCATAGAAATTAAGGATATCATTTGAGATACTTGTATTTTTGTTTTCTTTATTAGCAACAGCAAATTTTACATTTACCTCTTTACTTTGAATATCATTTAACTCATCAATTTTTGTATCTGAACTCATGACAGTTTCTGTAGAAGAACCTTTATTTGATAGCATAAACATTTCATCTCTTGTTTGATTAGACGAAAGAGGTAAATATTTTTGCTTATTTCTTTTATTCTGGCTAAACCATTTTGCATTATTATTTGGTTCCGGCTTTTTACGTTTCATATGAATCGCTTGCAATGAAGGAATTTCATTATTATTTGGTTCCGGCCTTTTACGTTTCATATGAATCGCTTGCAATGAAGGAAAATCGATTTTCAAATCAAACTCTGTACTATTTGAAATCCGAGTAGCTTGTGAATGTTGAAACTCGTAATTAGATGCTGTAAATTGCAAATGTGCGGAATCTACAAATTCTTCTTGTTTTCTTGTTACGAAATTCGTTTTACAAGAGAGAGCTAAGCGTTCTTGTAAAGCTTTATATCTTTGATGCAGTAATACATTTAAAGGAGCAATTTTATGAATATAAAACCGCGAATCCTGTGGAAAATGTTCAATGGTCAAGGTTTCGAACATTTGAAGCAAATGGGGTCTCATTAATTTATGATCGTATTTAACTTTGTCCGGACTAATATTAAACAAAAGAGAAACTGCAAAAGCTATCGCAAAAACTCCGCAATCAATTCCATTATTTTGAAATTGAACTTTTGGAAATTTAACCGTTTTCAACTCAATGTAAGGAAAAAGATGTTTTAAACAAATATCTAATTCTTTGGTGAGTTTACCGGCATTCATCGAATCATAAATAAAAATATTCTTCGTATCGAAATAGCAGCATACATAATGGCCAGGAGTATATAAAATTTGTATATATTCTGAATCCTTAGGCACAGGCTTAATAAATGATGGATCCATCCACATACGTGGTGATTGAGGCTGAAAGTTTGATGCATTTTTCATCATATCCAGAAATAAATGAATATGCATTTCGGATAATTCTATATTATTTTTAATATCATCGATATCCTCTTGCTGTATACCGTTATCATAATACTCCTCCATATTGTGATCGTTAAAAAAATAATTTACAAATATGTAAATTTTATATCTGATAAATACTATAATTATCTATAATTCCAAATGATATACGGTAATTTTAGTACTATATTATTAATATTAAATTATTCAAGGCAAATATGATTTACCAGTTACAAGGATAAAAGGTCAGAAGGATACAGAGTAAAAAAGAAAGAAATATTAAGAAAATGTTCTGTGTTTATTATCTGTATTTATTGTAATATTTTATCTTAAAATTTATTGCTTCAACAAGAATTAATTAAAGAACTTGGAGCAATATTATAATGCTACTACAAGAATATTGGTTAAATATCTTGGAGCATATTATTATGCTACAACAAGAAAAAGATCTTGGAGCAATATTACCTGCTGCAACAAGAAATAAATCTTGGAGCAATATTTCAGTGCTACTACAAGTGCCTTTATATACAACTTAATGAAATTACGACAATTAGTCTAACCTAGTTGTGTAAGGACCTTGGAGCAATTTTATTATTATTATTATTAATCTAATTTTTAGGCCAATCTGAAACAAAAATTATTTTATTATTTATGTTGTATAATAAAAATATTATTTTCCAAGCTCTGCAAAAAATGTGAGAATAAAAAAGAATAAGATGAAATGCAAATCTAAATTTCTGAATTCCATTTTCTTAACTAGGGAGTAAAACTCGGAATAAAAATCGCCGGAAATGGAATTCAAACATTTCGAACTGCGTTCAGTTTTATTCTTTTTAATTCTTACAATTTTTGCTGAAAGCAACTATATTATACTTATTTGCTATTATTTCTCATTAGATGACTTTTAAATATTCATATAAGCACATTTATAAAGTAAAAATAATCTAAAAATATTTTATTATTATAGAACGTCCATCAACCAAAAAAATCAAGGAATCAAAAAAAAGAAAAAATCAAATTTAGCTTTCAAATGCTAAATGTAAAACAGCAATTTTTTTTCGCTTGACACCCCGATTATAAATTTTGAGTCAGTCAAATTAAAAAAAACTAATGCATTTGAGGATCAACAAAAATACTAGGAAACATATAAATTTTTTGCGTTTAATCAATTAAATTAAATCAAGTTAATTTAATATTCATTTTATTTATTCTAAACTTTAAAACAATGTTTTTTAATAATTAATTAACGCAGTTTTTATATTATGTGTAACTAAATTCTACTAAATGAAAATTGAAGCAAATTTTACATTTAAATACAATGATAATTTGAAATTTATTGAATATTTTTATGAGTGGAAAATATAAAATTTTGAAAACTGTAACATACATTTGTTGCATATTACATAATATCTTTATTCTAAAATGAATTTGCATTACTTTTGTATTCGCCTAACTTATTTGTTTTCACATTTCTATCTTGTAAATTCAGTATTGAAAGTTGATTTCAAATGTATGGTATCTAATTGAGGTTAAAATAATGAAAATATTGCCAGATTATTATACCTCCTTAATGCTTATAAAATTTTATTTATATACCCTGTCAAAAAAAAATCATATGTGTTTATCATATGTGTTTCTCATATGTGTTTCTCATATTTGTTTCCCAGGCCAAATTATCATATGATAAACGCATATGATAAACACATGATTTTTTTGACAGGGTATTTACTTTATTGTTCCATACTTATTATGAAAATAATATACTCATACCTTCACAAATTAGGTGACTAGATTAATTTTATTCTTATTAAGACACAAACGGAGTGGTCAGTTAATGTAACAAAATACTTATATTATGACGCGAACACAACAACAGGAACAGAGTAACCTAGAAATAAAATATATGCTATCCTTGTTATGCTATCCATATGTGAGAAAAAAACAGAACATTTTTGGTTACTCCTCGTTATTACGTTCGAGTCACAATTCTCCACGTTTATTCTTCTTATTTATTCTCTTATTCCTTATTTTTCCCTTAAGTTCGAGGCATTAAGGCCGTGTCGAACGCATAATTACCGACTTTACAGATTTCTCAAAATACTACAAAATAAACAACAGTAGACTTATTTAATCACCAAAGCGCCATTTTCTCATTCTTTTCATGTTTTTAACAAAAAATATCCTTAAATATCGATTGAACGTTGAATTAAAGTTGATACACAGTTGAACGGTGTAGGATAACATTTGTTAGGAACAGACTGGAACTTAAAATCCGGGTATTTAATAATTATTAATCAATAAGTTTATTTTATATAATTTTCTAATCAACCTTTTATCAACATTGAAACGTTGAATCGACCATTGTACAACCGTGTATCAGTGTTAAACTGTAAACGATGAATCAACCTTTTTTCAACAGTGTATAAACGCGTTGATTCAACAAAATGATATATACAATTTACATAAAATTTACATCGATGTAAGTCCACATTGATTTGCATTATTTACATAAATCGTTTACAACATACATTTTTTTAAAAAGTTTTCACTAAAGTCTTCCACAATTTGAAAAATAGTATTTAAATTCTCTAATTTTACGAATTATGCTCATATGTAAATAATAAACTCGTCTGCTTTTTACATTTGTAAGGTAATTTGAATATTTATTATTTACTATTATATTTTTTGGAAGGATTGTTTAGTTTTTATTTTATCTAAGTTATAGATAGAAATTAAATTTTTACTTGGCTCTTTTAGTGATATCACATATTTTTGTGTTTTATTTATTTTGAAGATTATCATAGTTTTTTAGGTTTTATAATTATTTAATAAATATTAAATAATTCGATATATCTATAATTCGATATTCAATATTTCAATACATATGTTAATAGTACATATTTCAAAATTTAATATATCTATATTCAATTTTTGATACTTCTATACTGATATACGATATATCGATACTCGATAATTTGATATTACGACTAATGAATATTTTAATAGTGCGGAATTTTGAGATTTAGTAGTTCAATATTGTATATTCAATAGGAATATTATATTTTAATATTTAGATATCTCGATAATTCAATATTCAATACATGAGTATTTTATACCTTGGTGAACTGTGTTTCAATATTCGATATTTTGCTATTTGATATATCGATATCCCATCTATCCATATCTTATATCATCCATTCATTATATCCATACTTGATAATTTTTATTTCAATACTCAATGGAGCAACAGTTGATCATAATTACAGTATCATAATATAATTATCAATTTAATATTTAAAGTATTTTAAACTGTCAACTGTTCAAAAATTAAACATTTCCTCTCAACATTTAAAAATGTTTTAATAAATGAATAAAAAAATGTTTTTAAAAATGCATATACTAATTAAATAAAATTCCATACAGCATGTTCGTCATAATTAACTTAAGGTATGTCTCTCGTAAAAAAATTTTCTTACAAATTTTATGAAACTTTTATAATATTTTAAGTTATAGACATTCTTCGCCGTACTAAATTTTCAGCGGTACTAAATTCGAGATATTCAATTCAAAGTGCCAACATTAAAATATGTTATATTTAATATCCCTCGAAATTTGCTCCCAAAAATTGGAAAAGGGTAGCGGTATAGTTTTTAGATAAAAGAGATTAAAGTAAACCATTTGCTATTCGAAATTGATCTGGGTCTGAAATTATTATTTCTTAAAAGTAAAAAACGCTTTTTAAAAATAATCTTAAACCATGCCAAAAGCTCTAACAGAACAGCGTTGCCAAATTGTATTTCCTGCTACGATGTGCTAGTGTAGTTGCGCAAAGATATTAATTTATCGTCTGCATAAGACAATAAAGTATTAACTAAAGGTGATAAAAAAATAATTTTGATAAGTTTCAAAAATAAAAATTTTTAATGTGATTTAACTGAGACACGTTAAAATTCAGGCAGAGACTTATTTTAACTCCATAATATGTTAAATTACTTTTATTGCCGTCAATTTCCAGAAAAGATTTAAGTACGGTGTCCTCAAAACTGTAAGCCGTCCATTTAGGAAGAGACATACCTTAAGTAATAAAATTGCAAAATTTAAATTTTAAATAAACAACGTGTGACAAAATATATTATCTGCAAAACAAATTTACATAATGACTAATTCATTAGAATAAAAATAAAAATTCACATAAAAATGTCAATATATATAAATTTCAGTATATTACAAATTAAAGACCACATAATAAGAAATAAATAACAAACATGTATTTGATAAATTCAAACCGAATATAATATTATATTTATTAATCATTAAATAATTAAAATGGTATTCTACAAATTAACATAAATAGTAATTTTACAAAATTACAATGTGTTTTAATAAATAAAACAAGTTTCTGCATTTTAATTTCTGTATCATTGTTTTTGTGATGCGGGTCTTTGGCCTGGTTTGACCTCATAATAATTTCCATCGAGGTCTAGAATCTTGTCATAACTGACGACTGAGTTCAAGGCGGCCTCGATGGCTTCTTCTATGTCCTCTTCTGTGATAAACGTGGGCCTTTTTTGTTTGGCCTTACGTATCTTCACATCCATTATTTCCCTCTCGAGTTGCAGTTTCTTGTCAACTTCTTCCATGTGCTGAATAATTTTCAATGCTTTCTCATCACTCTCTTTCTACCATCTCTCCTCACGACAAGCAGCTAATTTCTTGTTCCACTCATCATGTAATGTAGAGCAACGCTCAAAATCGTCATCCTCCAGCTTTTGTAAATATTCTTCGTTTAGTACTACCTGACCTTTTTTTAATTAATAATAATTAATTTAATAGTAAAATGGTTAGTTTTGTATATCAAAAATATATCTATTACAGTAATAACATAGATTATAATAAAATATAAGCAAGGAAAATGTACAAAATAATTTTGGGCTAATGCAGATTAGTAAAATTTAAATGTAACATTATTAAAATTAAAATCAATGAAATTAATTTAATTCAAGTCAGTTACGATGATTTGAATTTAATTTGACTGCATTCTGAATATTTAATACACAATTTTAATGCCTATTTTTAAATTTCTTAAATTTAAATAATTATAAAAATTTGTTAATCACAGTTTGTATATTAAAAAACTAACAATTTACTAAGTTTTTCAAATATTTATCCAGAATGGAATCAAACAATAAGTATTATTTCACAATTATCAGTATATAAAATACTAAGTTTAAAACTGTAATCTTTAATGTAGTGTATTAATAATTAAAATAAAAAAATAAAATATAAATATTTAAATAAATACTTATATTTCTGTTTTCATTTAAAAATTATTCATAAGTATAAAAAATGATTATAACTTAAGAATGTATAATATATAAAATATGAATAAAAAAGCTAAAAAATAAAAATATAAAATGTTTTAAAAGTGTTTTAGATAGTTTGCAATATTTTTTAATATTTTAACAGTACTTTTTAGAAAAAATAACATATCAAAATACTTTAATTAATTAAACAAAATTTTTTCAATTATAATTAAAAATTAATTTATCTGAAATGGTTCAAATAAATATTATTTGAATAAACAACATTAAGTTATTAATTATTCAATTTGAAATTTCTGAAAGTTGTAAATTAAACTATACATATTATACTTTGATAAAGAATAGATATTTTTGCTGTTTTTACCCTGTATTATTTAATTAATATAATTACATGAACTATAACAAATGTGAATGTTTTAATATTTCGACAATTAAATTTTTACAATAAATATTATAATTCTTTTAAATTAATATTTTTCATTTAAAAAAAAAGAAGTTATTTATTTGATATTACTTAAAAATATAACAATTCATATGTATTAAATAATTGTAAAATATGCCATTAAATAAATTTTAAACAATTATTCATTTAATCAATTTCTATAATTTTTTGCAAAACTATAATTAATATAAAAAATGAACAATTATTTTAAAATTATGAAAAATATATAAAGTTAATTAATGTTATATAATATTACAATAGTTTGACGTCATGTATTGAGATTTAAAATAATATATAAAATATGAATAAAAAAGCTAAAAAATAAAAATATAAAATGTTTTTAAAGTGTTTTTGATAGTTTGCAATATTTTTTAATATTTTAACAGTACTTTTCAAAAAAAATAACATATCAAAATACTTTAATTAATTAAACAAAATTTTTTCAGTTATAATTAAAAATTAATTTATCTGAAATGGTTCAAATAAATATTATTTGAATAAACAATATTAAGTTATTAATTATTCAATTTGAACTTTTTGAAAATTGTAAATTAAACTATACATGTTATACTTTGATAAAGAATAGATATTTTTGCTGTTTTTACCCTCTATTATTTAATTAATATAATTACATGAACTATAACAAATGTGAATGTTTTAATATTTCGAAAATTAAATTTTTACAATAAATTTTATAATTCTTTTAATTTGATATTTCTTAAAAATATAACAATTCATATATAATAAATAATTATAAAATATGCCATTAAATTAATTTTAAACAATTATTTATTTAATCAATTTCTACAATTTTTTGCAAAACTATAATTAATATAAAAAATGAACAATTATTTAAAAATAATGATAAATATATAAAATTAATGTTATATAATATTACAATTGTTTAACGTCATCTATTGAGATTTAAAATAAGAAATTTACTTTAAAATGTAAAAACATTAGAATTAAATTAAATATGCATGCAGTAACTTTTGATTTTACAATAATAGCACAGTAAAACGTGAAATAAAATGTTATCAAATTTACCGAAATGATCAAACAAATGTGAGTCTTGTAGTTTCCGTTTAAATTAAAAATTCCTGTTCTTCTTTTTCGGGAAACTGTTTTCTTTTAGGAATTCGATAAATTTTGCTTTTTACTATAGGTAACCAATGTGGTTTTCTCAACCATCGGATTGTCTGACTATAACTTGCACTAGGAGTAAAGGAATCGTAAATATAACCTAAACCTGGACTGCCTCCGATGAATCTACACGATAACATGATAGATTTCTGAAATATATTAAGTCTTTTCTTTATATTTTCCAAATATGGCACTTGGCAACTAAAACAAAACTGATACTTACTTTAAAATATAGTTAAAAATGCATCATGCTCCAAATATTACAAAAACTAGAAGATGTGGCACACTTCAGGGATCAGACACAAAAAATTTACAGGTGTCAAAAATGCATGCTTCAATACAAATAAATCGACGATTTAAGAACGAAATGATGTTTTTAGCTGAAGGATAAAAATAAATAAAAAATTCAGATGTATTTCTTATACCGCGTTTCATTCATTATTAAAGACAAATTCCGTTCGAAAGTCGCAGAATGAGGTTAAAAAGCCCAAACACAAGAATATAGTGTCAGCGGCGGTCCCGACTTTCAGCGCGAAATTTGAACTTTGGCTCGTCGGGTCGCGTCCGCGACCCTTGATATTTCGATACGACACGAAAAAATTATTATTTCGTTATTTAACACGTAATTTTCCGTGCGAAACGAAATTTTTCGAGAAGAAACGAACTTTTACGTTGAATAGAGTTGTTCAACGTCACGATTGTG
>JABFPY010000008.1:0-22208 GCA_022817165.1 Phoenoteleia sp. ZL-2020 | reverse complement strand
GAATATTGTAACCTCTAAAGATAAACAAAGACGATTTTTCATTTTTGTTATCTTTGTTTATCTTTACAGGTTATAATTTTCTGTCCTATTTGACAGTACTCAGTCTTGTCCTGCACAGTGCTCAGTCCTGTTTACTTTTTTCCGTGTACCATAAATCTGCCGATACATACAAGTTATAAATCAGATTTAAGTCCAAAAAGTCTTCATAGTGCAGTAGTAGCGACACTGGCCTAGTAACTGCAAGAGCCTAAGTTCAAATCTTTGTCGAAACTTTTTTTCATGTAAACTTAATATATCCCAAAAATGTTTTGAAACGTTTGTGGAACATTTTAAAAATAATTCGAGAAATATTTTGAAATGTTTCTAGTACATTCTAAAAATATTTCGAGAAAATATTCTACGAATGTTACCTACCCAGACATGGGAACATGGGCCATTCTGAGTATGTTTTCAGAATATTCCAAAATATTTTAAAATATTTCGATGAGAAAGGCTCAGACGTAAAAAAAACATTTTCATAATATTCTCAGAATACTTCATGCTATTACACGGAAAAAAAGTTAAGTACTATTTCAGAAATTTATATTTTTTAAATTTACCATTTTTCATTTGGCATCTAATTTGTTATGTTATTATTATATAAATTATTGGTCAATTAATGCCATATATATATATATATATATATATATATATATATATATATATATATATATGAGTATTACTTTTTCTGATGAAGAATTTTGAATTTCGAAACATCAATTTTAATTACTACATATATACTTATATTGTCCTAATACTTGTGCGTTGCCATAAGCAATTTCTTAAACACAGGATTTTTAAATCACATTTTATTCGTAAGACAATTAAGTATTAAAAAGTTTGTCCTTTTTCCTCGAGTGGGAACCGAACCCACGACCTTCTTCTGTCCGGGTAATTGTTCTAAACCATTGAGCTACCAAGGGGGATAATTTTATATACTTATTATTGTCTATTTGAATTATACTATTATTATATTTATTTGAACATATTTTATTTCTATAATATTTCAGAAATTGTTCGAATATTTCTACTAAACTTTTCAGTAAACGGAGGACATAAGGATTAGTTGATCAGTTAATGTGGTTTAGATAAGGAAAAATTACTCGTGTAATAATTACAAATCTGTTTGGAAACGTATACAAATCTGTTAGAAAAAGAATATCAGAGTGTATGAGGTTCTTTACGAACTCGAGTTTAGTAAAAATTCCGACTGTAGTGAAGGATATATTCACACTATGTTTCATAAATATTTTGACAATTGGAATATAAAATAGTACAAAATGACAATCTGTATTGCTTAATGCTCAGGAAAGGAAAAATTACTAAACTGAAATGATAATTGTTATTGAAACAAAAATATGAAAAGTTAATAATCTTTACCAAACTGTCCAGAAGTAATTTCTTGAGCAATATTTTAAAATATAACTAACGTATGTACGGATATTTTCAAGTAAGTTTTAAGGAATCTTTCGAATGAAAATATTGAATTTATTACCTAAATTATTCGTAATTTATATTAGATATTTAATTACCAAGCTGGTTTGGCAATGTATCCGATTGACTTAGTAAATAATCATGCATGTTCAGTCTTTTCCTTATTATCAATTAAGGGGGAATAACACCTTGGACCGCCTAAAAAAGACAATTTTCATGATTTTTTTTGCGGTAGTTTAAATGAAAAAAATAAACTGCGGTTTCACTCGTTTATAAATCATATATTGAATATTATTCCACGTCATTTTCAAATCTTTTTATCAAATAGTTCTCCACAATGAAAATATTTTTGAAGATCCACAATCATGCAATTCTCCTCTTTAATAGATACGCACTGATGTTAGTCATGATTATAATTATAATCACAGTTGTAAACAAGATCCCAATTATCATTATTATCGTAATTCAGATCGTAATTATAATCATAATTATGCTTATGATCAATAACTTCTACATAGTTTATATTGAATAATGTTAAATTTAAAGGTTCATATCCGATTTTGTAATTATGATTGCAATTACAATTACTGTTAAAATTTGATTTATGATCACGATCACGACCATCACTATGATTCTTATTACGAGCATGATTATTATCAGTATCCGAATTTCGATTATAGCGACATTTACGATCATGATTATAATCATAATCATCCCTGAAAACACATGCAAATGCTCATAAAATTATGTTTGAATTTGCAGGAATGACTGCCCGAATAGAACACAAGTGTTCAATGAACGTTCAATTATAATTAGAATAGGGCAGTATTAATATTGGTAGAACGTTTGTGGAAAAGCAATATACATTCGATGAACGTTTCATAAACGTCTTAATGGAGTGTAATTTGGTAAAAGTATGCGGTTTTGAAAAATGTCTAATTTTTATTTCAACATAGGGTGCTCTTTTTTTGCACAGTGTATTATGTAAATACCGTATACGTTAAATTTACACACGGAAAGAAAAATCTGACAAAGTTAGTGAATACGGACAATATACCTTCTTAGGAAGACATATTAGTTACTAAGTACGCATAAAAATATGCAATTATATTAAGTTAGTTTTCTGCTAATATTGTATCATATTATATACTGTATTAGTAATGCAGACGTACCAATTGGGTAACCCTACTCTGCATACCAATTGTGCTCGGAGTTCTATACCAAATTGATGTAGGTGTCTTGCAAACGCGAATATAATCCTTTACCAAAAGAGTATAAGAGTCTGAGCAAATTCGGTATAACAGAATTAAGTACTACAATGGTGTAAATATGTTGCTATTACAGTCCAAAGTTCTTTCCTTTTTCAACATAAATTTTATTGCACTGAAGTTGTACAATTTGATGAAAATTTCGTTAAAATTTTGCATCTTAATTGTACAGAAAAATTGTTTATCGAAATTGTAAGTTCGTTCTATACTAAATTAGTAAGATTTTTCTTTCCGTATAATAATAAATGACTTTAAAAAATATATTTTTTTAAAGTAAGGCAACATACGAAGTGAAACTATGGCTAAGCGATAACATTATATGTGTGAACAATTTTAGTCAAATTAAAGAATATATGTTGTAGCTTCAAATTATTAAAAATAGCTATTATTCTAGGAAAACGAAATTTGATCCTTTTTCAGATGATTACATTATTTTTTCAATGTGTACACAATTTATATTAAAACTAGTATGTTTCTTGTATATACTATAGTACTGATAGAATCAAAAATTAAATGTAAAAAAACATAATTTTATAATTAGAGATTTAAAATGAAATTAGAAACGTAATTATTTTGTTCATTATTTACGGAGTCAATACAATTATTCATGAAATATTGACTAAAAACTAAATTGTCATAAGTTCGTAATAATAATAAGTTTCAATTCATTATTATTATCGGAAATTGATCAAATTAACACTAAACAATTTTTTTTAAATAGTACTCCAAAAAGATTAATTAAAAATTATTTTTTTAATGACAAAGTAAATGATTATGTGACCGCCAAATATCATTGATCGGTAGTATTTGATGATTATTAGTTTGATAGAAATTGGTGAGATTGCCGCGTCCAATATTTTCTGAATTTTACTTTAACGGCTCGACCCCAACAGAACATAGTAGATTAAAGGTAGAAATTACATAGTTTATACATTCATAGTTTGTACAAATATCCAACGGGCTATGTAGATTCTAGCTAATTTCAAGGTAATCGGGTGGAGATTTAAACGTTCTATGTATGTATTATCTATCAACTTTCTACTTTCAATCTACCTTTGTTTTGTCGGAGTTATACATATAACCAAATACTTTTAATTATAAAATTGTAAAGTAATTTAATATTGAAATAATTTATTTCAAGATTTAAAATAATTACGTTAAAAAGAAGTAACAGGAATATTATTTTTAACTTTTTAAACTGCATTTACTTTTAGTAATAATTTACTTTGCTTCTTTTAATTAGTATAAAATAATAATAAGCAAAACAATTATAAATTATTTTATAGTATTTTAAAATAAAAAGTAATTCATATGCAAATTATGATGCATATTAAATATTACTAAATTAGTTATGTTATTTATATAAACAAAAGCTAATATTATGAAAATAAACAGTAGGCACAGATCACAAACAAAATCAATAACAGATAAAAAATATTAATGAAATAAAGAAATAATCATATGTGTCTCTAAATAGCTTCTATGGGGCTTTTCTCAGTAAAATTTAACAAAATTAATTTTTCTTAATGAGAAATTAATTTGTATTTTCTCAGTAAGATATTTGTATTAAATATTATTTAATAATGAAATATGATTTTAAATTAGTTTCATAAATGCAAACAAACTTTTTCTACATGGTGTTAAATTAAAGTCACACCTCATTGTAATATTGTTGTAAACATGATTGTAATTTTATGTATTTTATTTTTATGTATTATTGTTAATAATAATAAATACACAAATTACAGTTTCGTTTACAATTTATTATACTTATAATTAATTATAGTTTATAATTTATTTATAATCACAGTACTGACATTTTTATTTACCTGTTTTGCATGTAAGGAATAATTTCTCAGAGTCTGCCTCGGTATTTCATCAGTAGAATTCGGTTCGAAGTAATTGCGGTATCTTGATGGCCGATCCATTTCTAAAATTCTTGAATAAATTTTTAAATCAAATACATGTTGATCTACTAATTAAAAAAAATACTAAATTACCTTATGTACATGCAAAAAAATAGTAGAAAATAATAGATAGAAATCTAAAATCAGTGCAAAATCAGAAACACGTGCAAAGTAACCGATTTGAAATTAGATGATTTTATATTTAATACTTACTTTGCTATTTGTGTCGCAACCACATAAGAACTAAGTGCAGAACTATAAGAATTTCTTTATAAATTGTTCTCACCAAAAACGCAGGACAAACCAACAGAAGAATTTAAGGTTATAATTTATTTTTGATTTAAACAATTCAACATATAAGCACACTCAGAATTCTTAGACTATGTTTTAAAACAATTTTTCAGTACTGAATCTATGAGATAGTAGTAATATGATAATACATAACTTAGACAAAGACGAAAGCTGAAAATTGATTTAAGAACATTGCCTTAACACCACCATAATTATATATATTTAAGATATTATTATAAATATTATACAATAATAATGTGAAAAACAAAAACCGAGAGAGAGAGAGAGAGAGAGAGAGAGATTCGCAACCACTAGAATCGAGACGTTGGAGAACACCCATAGTACTTTTATCGTGGTAATGTTTTTCGTCTGTTCGCTTACATGTTATTGTGTGACTTTGACCTGCATATTTATGTTTGAAGAAAGTAATACGGAAACAGTGTATTATTAATTGCAACAATTTTGATTTCAATTGGAATCGTTAATTAATTCACGATTTCAGATCATCAAACATGAATTTTGTCGCTGTTAGATACACACTAAATGGAAGAAATGAAATTGTACCAATTGCAAATATTGTTAATTTCAATGCAAAACATAAATACGATTTTAACGAAAAGTTTATTTACAAAGTGAAGGTGCTGAATTCAAAACTGCATTTGAGGGCTACTATTGTTGCTATAGGAAGTAAGTATATTGCTCTTATTTCCATGGTTAATGCTAACAAATTGTTCTTACGTGATAATTAAGATGACTACTGTTTAAAAAAAATAAACCATATTAGAATACCTTATTTAAAAAAAATAAACCATAGTAGAATTTATTATTTTTTTATATATCGGTTATTTGAAATATTTAATTGATATTTTATTGTCAAATTTATATACTTAAAATTAATTATCTCAAGTGCGACATTACATATATATATATTTTATCAACAAGATATAAGTTATTTCAAATGACGTACATTATTAGAAATGTAAAATATTTTATTAATTCGAAAATTATGTTTAATTTATTAATTCAAATTAAATCTGAATATAAAATAGAAATTCAAATAAAAACATTTCAATTAATTCAAAATTATAATTAATTAATTGACATTAAATCATAATGAAAAACTAAATTAATAACAATTAATAATTCAATATAAAATAGTATATAAAGTATATTTATCAAATCGGAAACTAATTTTAATTCAAAATCAAACTTTAAAAATTTTATTTTTATATTACAAACTAATGTTTTTTTTTATTTTAATTTGTATTGCGTTTAGATTTTATCTTAAAAAATTAAATTTTCAAATTTAATGTTATTTTAAAACTGTATTATCTATATATTCATTATTTAAAATTAAATACTGAAAATAAGAAATACAAAATATAAACATTAAAATAAACTTCCAATATAATTCATTTTTAAAATAAAAACCTAAGTAATTCAGACTAAAAAAATGTTTATTAATAAAACAAATTTTATAAATAACAAGGGAAATTAATGAGCTTTTATACACGGAGAAAACTGAGCATCACCAAGTCATGCGAGTCGTGCGAAGAGTAAAAGTTTCATTTAAAAGATAGTCAGAAGTGCCGCGACACGACTCACAGCTGTTCTTCGCATGACTCAGTGATGTACGCTCACTAACAGATTTCGCACGACTCAGTAGTGCGAAAACAACAACGAGTCGCTTTCTAAACACTATTGAGTGTTGTTGGCGCATTTATACACACGAATCCACGTGTTAATAGAATACTTTAACCTCATGACAACTCTGGGCAGTACTACGCACGGCATGGCAGCATGCCGGTCTTATTAAATGTATTATAAATTCTTTTCTTAAAAAATAATATTCATTATAAACAATTTTTTTATTATTATATTTGTTCTCAATACTACAAAGAAAATTAATATTATAATTTTCACGTTTCTATAGTTCATTTTTATTCGTACAATTACCATTAACTTTAGAGAAGATATATAAATCTAAACGAGAAAAAAATATAAATCTACAGTTAAAGTTTAACCCAAAAAACTATTTTCCGTAAAAAACTATTATTCCCAAAAATATTTCCCCTACAAAAAACTTGTTCCAAAAATTATTTGCAAGTAAAACCTATTCAAACAAAAAAAATTTCTTTCAGAAACTCTTATTTATCTTAAATCCAAAAAACTATTTTTGGTAAAAAACTGCTATTCACAAAAAAATATTTCCCTTGCAAAACACTTCTTTTAAACATTATTTGCAAGTAAAAACTATTATATTAAATAATCCAAAATAAAATATATAAAAACAAAAATATTTGATATCATTTTAATGCAAAATTTAGCTGAATATCTTGACGAAAAAAATGATAAATCTACAGTTAATGTTTACACCTAGATCGAAATTCTTTATAATTGCAGTAGTATAATATATTCCGCAGATATTTTGCATTATATAAGACAAAAAAGAGTTTTTGAAAGAAATTTTGTTTGTTTGAATAGTTTTTACTTGTAAATAATTTTTGAAAGAAAAGTTTTTAAGGGGAAATATTTTTTGGAAATAGCAGTTTTTACGGAGCAGTTTTTACAGAGTTTTTACGCGTACATCACTGAGTCATGCGAAGAACAGCTGTGAGTCGTGTCGCGGCACTTCTGACTATCTTTTAAATGAAACTTTTACTCTTCGCACGACTCAGTCGTGCGACTCGCATGACTCGGTGATGCTCAGTTTTCTCCGTGTAAGCTGAATTTTTTTATTAAACATGAACAATATTTGTTACCTACATATAAAATTACAAATCTATTTAATTGCTTTTCCGTAACACAATTTTTTAAAAGATATTTTCTTCAATCTTGACCTGTATCCTAACTATGTAGTCGTCAATTTCTTTGTCAAACAAAGTTCTTGAGAATTACAATTTTTTTAATTGACATATACCGAGACGTTTTCTCACAATTATACACACCCTAGTATAATTAGAAATATATAAATATATTTCTTGTTTTACTAAAGATCATTAATTTTCTCTTGTTACATTATAAAAACACATTTTAAAACAATTTTATTAAATGTAATAAATAATAATTAATTAATAATAATTTTTACTGTGGTGGACAACAAGTAACTGTACTATTATTTCATTTCCTTGTATTTTTGAAATTCCATAATGTCTGTAATAATGCATGATACACGGCCTTGGCATCTTGTATATCTTCTAATAATTTGCTACTAATTTGTTAATTTACACGTTATATTGTAGGTTCCGAAAGTGATATTAAGAAGGATTTAGAAATGAGAACGAAACGTATTCGATATCCTTCATCTAAGATGCTTCGTTCAGCGTCATGGGAAAAGCAAGAAATTAAGAGAAAGGTAATACTTAAATAAAGTTAAATTATAATATTTTATTTAACAATTTGTAAAAAATATTGCTTTATAATATGTTTATTTTATTTTGTAACAAGCAAGATGCATTTTGATTATATACACGGAAAAAAGGTTTGACTAGTATAACTAAATTTTCTAGCTGTTATATCTACAGCTACAATATTTAACTGAAACAGATATATAATTTAGTTAATTTATCGAACATTTAGCTGGGATAGTTAAACATGTTTTCTCACTCAACTAAAAATGATTTAACAGTGCAATATTTTTTTCCTTGTAATTTATTAGGCTATCATATGAATAATTGCATATTCAATGATTTGTGTTTATATCTTTCTAAAATTTTAACATGATTTAAAATTAAAACCATTATAGATTTTAAAATAAATAATTAGTGCAAAATTTGAAATATTTACTATTTAGATGTAATTCATCCCCGTAGATTGAAGTCGCGAATTATCAGCTCTCGTGCTATAAGTGCTACGCCTTTTTATCAGTGTACATTTTCATTTTTGTAAACTTTTGTTTTGATTCAATTTTTCGTGACGAAAAGAAAAACAGGGAATTTTCCATGATGGTGATATGATCTGACACAAATAATCGAGTCAAAAAGCAACACTACTTAAATAATTTTATTAATCGACAATAATATATTTGTGAATATGAAATTAAAATATACATAAATTTACAGTCAGTTCCTGTCACAACACCAAAGAGAAAGACTAAGATGAGAAAGTGTGCCCTATTCAAGGATCCTACAGATAAAGGTATATTATATATACCAATTCTATTATACCATTGTAATAATAAATAATGTTCGAAGAACTTTCCTTTGTATTGTCTTTATAGTCACAAACAATTATTAATCTAATAAATATTAGTACTAAGATTGTTACAATTCGGCCCAGTTTCGTCACAAAAAGTATATTTTGGTTATTTAAGCTAAATATTAATTATAAACTAAAAAAATTGTATATAATCTACATAAAATTGAAACGTATATTTAACACTCCGGACTATTTATTCGTGAAACGAAACCAGTAATGTAATATATCAACATGTACTGAACAGGTTTTTTCTGAATGAAAATCAATTTAGTAGTATCTAATTTTAATATATACATTAATTTAAAGTTAATAATATATAATATCTGAGAAAATGTTCAATTTAATTTTAAATAAAATTAAATAAATTGTTTAATAGTAATAAAATATAATAATATATCTATATAATTATTTTTCTGTAATACTGCTATTCCAAGATCGACATTCATATGTCTGTCAAATCTTCAATAAAGAACATTGTATATTCCATAGACCTTTGCACAAACTCGTGAAATCCGAAAATGTATGCTTATTAACCGATTTGCTTCCTTGGAGTATTGTAATTGATAATAACATATGTTTATGCGTTCATAAAGTTGCACTAAGAAAAATAATAAAGGAAAAATTACTATTTTTAATCGTACAATGGGGACATTGGCAAAAAATCACACTATTTACTATGAAACATAGTAAAAATGACGCTTTTCATATAAAATTATACTAGGATAAGAGTAATTTTTACTATGTTTTATAGTAAATAACGTAATTTTTTTGCCTATGTCCTCATTGTGCGATTAAAAATAATAATTAATAAAATATTGCTTTATCAACGGCACTGTACAGTAATTGTAAATTAATTACTGAGACCTTAAGAATAAAAATCTCGATTGTGATACATACAAAAATATTTACTGAATTTTTGGTGATACATAAGAATTAATTAATAAAATTTTATCTGTAAATTAAATTTAATATTCATATAAAGTAAAGGTTTATTTTTTGAAACAGAATTTTATTTTTAAATGAAAATTTACACATTAAAAATGAAATGAAAATTTCAAAACTAAATTACTGTAAATTTTTTTAAAAGGCAATCAATAAATCGTCGGTCCTTACGAAAAATATGTCAACTCAAATTTATCATAGAAAAATATGCCAACTCTAATGTATCGCATAAAAATATGCCAACTCGATTTTATTGTAGACAACCCTAACAGAACACACCCGAAAAACTCCGGAGAATCTTCGTAGAAATTAGGGAGAGGTGGAATATTCGGAGATTCGCGGACATTTCTACGAAGATTCTCCGTAATATCTCCGGTTTAGAAAGATGTTCTGTGCGAGAAATATGCCAATTAAAATTTAATTTAAAAAATTATTATATTAATCAAAAATTAAACCGAAATATTTGTATGGTTCTTGTATCAGTAATTGCTGAAATTAAATAAATTTAATTAAGAAATTAAACTAAATTAGACGAAATCTTGTACATAATAAGTTCAAATGTTATAGAAAAAATATACAAATTGTGTAATTTATTTTCGATAAACTATTTGGCAATGTTTCCACTATGGCTTCTAAATAACTTTTGACGTATTTAATATTGAAAGAATTGTTTCGATTTCAAATAAAAATATCTTAAGAATTACATATCGTATTTTCTACAAAGTCCAAACACTTTTAATAATAGAAATTTCAGATAATTCTAATTTTCGGCAAAAATTAAAAATCTTAGTTTCCATCAGTTCCGTCCATTTTTTATTCAATATTCTATTTAGTAACAATTTCATTATTTTATTTCTTGAATGTATATAATACTATAATGCATACAGTTTTTAGTACTAGTACTAAAGTTTTTTAGTATATGTTTTAAGCATATATTAGCGAAAGGAATAAAACTGTAATTTGTCATTAATGATGGTACTAATAAATCAATGATTTCTAGAACTTTTACAAAACGATGAGGAATACCATGACGAATCGGGAAACAGTGAGCAAGGTAATTTATTCTTTTATAAGATTTACTATACATTCAGATGAAATACGACATTTTTAAATCGAGAAACGTTAAAATTTACGGAAGTAATTATACAAACAAACCTCAGAAACTATTCAAATTCAAAATACAATTCTTGTACAACTTTGAATAATTTGCAAATTTTCTAAGCTAAATTTTCATTACAATTTTGCCAGTTTCCGAAGAAAGGAAATGAAGGGTTGAAGAACGGAAACAACAACAAGAACAGATTGAACAACGTGAACGAGAAAAAATTCGTGAACGGGAACAACAAAAACAAGTTGAAGAACGTGAACGAGAGCAAATTCAAGCACGGGAACAACAACAGCAGGTTGAAGAGCGTGAACGAGAGCAAATTAGAGCACGGGAACAACAACAGCAGGTTGAAGAGCGTGAACGAGAGCAAATTCGAGCACAGGAACAACAGCAGCAGGTTGAAGAGCGTGATCGAGAGCAAATTCAAGCACGGGAACAACAACAGCACGTTCAAGAACGTGAACGAGAGCAAATTCGAACATGGGAACAGGAACAATTTGCTCTAGATCGAGAGGGGAATCTTGACAGTGATCATGAAGAACAGCGTATTGAAGTTCATGAGGATAGAGATCAGCATCTTCTGGAATATAACCGAGAAATTGTACGACCTGCAGTTATAGAAGGTATTCCTAAACAAATGTACATTAATATACATACATAGCATAAAAATCAATTTCATTTTACAATTTTTAATTTAAACAGAAAGATCGGTGCAATTCTCACAACAGTGTAAACAACGTTAAGATATCTTTATTTATACATATACAACATATTTCTAAATCAAATATTACTCTATTTTTTCAGATAATAGGGTAGATGAAGATGTACAGTTATACAGTGTACAAAATAATAGAGTGAGTTATTCAAATATTTAACAATTCTTAATAGTTACACAGAGAAATATATTTTAAGATAGTAGCTACGCACTGTTTATGTTGCAAAATAATATGCAAATATTACTTTAGTTATGAAATGCATTTGTACATTATTTTACTACTATAAATGTCTATATATCCTAAACATTTTAAAACAAAATATATAAAAGTATAATAATTTACTTCAATTTTACGCAATTTTCTGTTAAGTTTATACCTTTAATTTTGTGCTTTGTTGTAAAAATCCACTTTCTAAAAATCTCTAAGCTGCATTTGTTAACAATTTCATAATTAATTTATAGTAACTTAATGAAATGTCAGATGTTAATGAAAAATTAAAAGAACAATTATAATATGGCGTACATCAAATAAGCAAGCAAATTCTATTATCAAATACCCATAACCGTAAAGATTCAATTCCAAAGTTTCTTTAAAATACTTTGTAAATATACATATACACACATTTTTTTGTTTATGAGGAAACTATCTCAGTCACTGAGAATGTATAATAATATTCAACTCTTGTTAATGAACTATATAGATTATGTTGAATAAAGTATATTATTTTTCACTATTTCAGGTATATTTAGGATTAAATAAGTGGATTAGGGAGGATGTTTGGGCTTTAACCGCGGATTTGAGAGATTCACGGTATGTTGTTTGCCTTATAAAGGCATTATGGGGAGATCGAGTTTTAATTAACCGATCTCTCATCCAAAAAAGATGCACACTATCTGTAGAAGGCAGATCTCCTAGGCGTGCCTTCACTACGAAAGAAAAGAAACACGTCAGAAGTAAGTTTTTATTATTTAGTAAGTATAAGGAACTTACTATAGTAAGTTTCATTATAGAAAAGTAGTATGTCAATATAAATTTTAAGATTTATATTTTAAACGATCTTAATATTTGTTGAAAAACTAACATTTTTCTTAATGCAAATGACTCATTACATGCGAAATTAAGATGCCAAGACCATGTTATCTAAATTACTTCCATTTAGCACAAAAGTTTTGCCCAAGTATTTTATTTATTTATTTCAAACAAATAACGCCTCGGATAACACCCGTTTGGTTGCAAAATACAAAATGAGTACTTTAACCCTTCACCCGTGAAGTTATCTATATATAAAAATCTCGGTAAAGTATGAGGACGGCCCTAACCAATCTTTAACATAGGGTACGAATTACGGTGTTGCCACATGACTTCATAACCTCTTTAAAGTTGTATTAAAAACAATATAATTCATAACTATTACAAAAACGTACCTTCCACGAAAATCAACGGTCGTTCGAATATACCACTCAGAATATGTTTTCCAGGTGATTCTTTTTTGCAATGTAATGAAATGTGGCAACATTGTTCAGAAATTTTGATCTACGCGTTCGGTGTCGATATGAAGACGGTTCCGAATATAGCGTGCTTTCAACATTTAAAAGTATAATATTTTTAATAAACTCGAATTATCCTAGTCAAATTAATATTTATAATGCGTATAAATGATTAATGAGAAGGTACAGAAAGCTATGCAGAATTATTTGTCATATTCACTAAATTATTAATGAAAAATATTAATGGATGAGGCTTTTCCTCATAAGTTCACGGGCAAAGGGTTAAATACAAGATAGTATAGAGAGTAATCATGAAGATATCGTCACCTCGTACGAAGAAAGTGCCGATTCAAAAATTGCATTGAAAAAGGTGCCGTTTCAAAGTTGGGACAAAGAAGGAGCCGATTCGAGGCTCTCGCACGAAAAAAGGTGCCGATTCAAAGTTCGAGCGAAAGAGGAGCCGATTTAAAATTCGGGCGAAAAAGAAGCCGATTCAAAATTCGGACGAAAAAGAAGCCGATTTAAAATTCAAACGAAAAAAGAACCCATTCCCTACATGGGTTCAATGAATCTAAAAACCTCAAAATTAAATTTTAATATTTAGAATTTAATGTTTATTATTTAAAATTCAATATTTTTTAATACTCACTAATATCTTAATTTAATAATTTTTTTAAAATTATTTAGTTTATTAGTATAATACATTTGTAAAATCTGTACTTCATCACATGACAAAATTTTTGGTTGTCATGTGATGAACAATCACATTTCGAAAGTCATGTTGTCTCTTAGAAAAGTCTCCAGCTGCTCGCACAGCTGAGAGAATTTTATAGTTTGAAGTATATAGTTGGTAATATCTTAAGTGTAATATAAATCTTAAGACTATTAATTTTACCAGATTGTGTTATTTAAATTACAAATCTATGTTGAATTATACAATTATGTGCATTAGTTACCAACAAGCAGTATGACAAAACCATTAAATATATTCAAATAATATAAGTAATGAATTTGCTCTCTTTTCGTGCAAGTAACTGAATTTCAATCCCTGTACTGAATCGGCTCCTTTTTCGCCCGAATTTCGAATCGGCACCTTTTTTGCCCAAACTTTGAATCGGCACCTTTTCTAATGCACTTTTGAATTAGCACCTTTTTCGTATGAGGTGACAATATAATACCAAATAAGATTCATAGAATTACAGAGTAGTTAAAGTGAAGATGCATATGAGTTTCGTTGTATATCTATAAAATACTTACTTAATTTTATTTTAAAAATAGTTACAGAACTAATTGATGTTAAGTTTTATTAAAGGATCCGCAAAGATATTTCTGATACCTAGTTATTTTTTAAATGTGACGCATCTTAAAAATATAAATTTATGAAGAACGAAGCGAAATTGTAAATTTAATGTACCTCAGTTTCCTGACCTCTGATTGGTTCTTTATAAAATATTCGTACACGATTCTCAAATTATCCAATTTTGTTAAAATTAACATCAATATTCTAATATATTATTTGGAAGGCCAAATATTTATTTCAATAAAAGATACTTCAAACATTCCAGAACACATGTTGTAAAAGTAAAATTAAAAATAAATTAAAAACTCTGTACGTTGAGTACAACTCGGACGGATAGTGGGTCGTTCAATAAAATATTGTATGAAGTAAATTTAAGCAACCCAACCTTTTTTGACGTTTTAATTTCACAGTGGGTTGCTCAAGTATTATTTCTAGTACTAATACGCTTCACTAAGAGAAAGATTAATTGAAAAATAGTTTTAATTATTAGAAAATTAAATATATAATAAAATCAGTTAAACAAGTTACAGTTTTTTGTTTATAAAATTTTAAATTTTACAATTTATATTATTTTATTTTGATGTAAGCTACTTCTGTCCTACAAATTGTAAAATAATGTCATTGTTAAAGCAGATCACATCAAACCATGAAAATGTGCAAAATTGTATCTTGAAAATTTAATAAAAGAGAATTCAAATTTGACATTACAAATTTTCAAGAAGAATATTTTTATTTAATTATTTTATATGTGTAACATTTTTTATTTGCCATTTTCTAATTCTTTTCCATTTCATTATATTATTGATAATAATTATAAATTGAAACTTAGCTTATGCACTTTCTTAAAATAATTTAAAATAGTTTATTCTATGAAATTTTGAATCCTGAAAGACTACTCCGCCGAAAAACAACATAAAATAAACTGCTCAAAAAAAACGGGCCATCTAGCCGAAGTCAAATAGCAGACCATGTTCAAACGTGGGACATTTCTTTCAGGAGCAACTAAAACGAAATCTAAAATGTCATCTGGAGATGCATCCATTCTCTACAGAATCCAAAAATTTGGACCCATTTTACCCCTTCTTCCCCGTAAAAAATCATTCCAACTAAAGAAATCTTTTGATGCTCGAAAAACCGGTACCATATTTTTGGACACAATAGTTGGAAAGAGCATCCAGATCCCTGCGCGGAACACAAAAAATCACGCATTTTGGTTGGAATTTTTGTTTGAGCAGTATATTTTATAGTATAATTAAAATTTAAAGTTGTTCAGTGTACTAGTCTTCAATGATTCACATAGTATTGTTAATTTGCATTATTATCAATTCAAAACAAGATAGTAAATGTTGTTCTTGAAAAAGAATTCATTTTCAAGCAGATCACTTCTTTTCTATTCCTTTTTATCAAATATTTATTAGAGCTTGGAATGTCTTTTCCTTCTTTCTGAGAAAATCTTTTACTAATAAATCTAATTGTTCATTTCAAATTCATATTTTCCAGATTTATTTCTACTACGATTGAACACCATTAACGGCCACAACAAAGCTGCTAGACTAAAGAAGTGTACTCAGTATATATCAAAACATATTGGAGAACTTCATAGAAGTTATAAAAAAAACCCTCAACAATTCGACTTAAACTTAAGTCACGAACAACAAATCATTAATTATATAACCAGTGAGGAAAATTGATGTACCCTTGATCTGTAATAAATAAAGATATCCGTATTTTAATAAATGTTTATTAAACTGTTATATTTTTATTTTTGTAACACGTCTGATATTGCTTTATATTTCTAATACTGATTTTAAGATATTGTATTTCTAATTTTAATATTTATTTAATGAACATTTAATTTTGATTTTTATCTTAGTAAGTTTTAACATGGATTGTAAATTTTCAATATCATTACATAATAAGGATTAGCATAATGAAATTCATTGTATTATTTAAAATTTCAAAAAGAAAAAAATTTTAAATAATTAAAGAAATTCGAGACATTAATTTGGTAAAATTTGAATTTGAAAAGCTATAATTTTGAACTAGAAACACTTATACAAATCGTTAAGCAAATAAAAATTCTAAATTAAATTTATAAATAGAAATTAAGTATACTATACATCCGAAATGCATATCCATAATTGATTATCTGATCTACAGTTCACACTCATACCAAAATTCATATTTTGCGGAGTATTTAATTATGCAAATTTTTTATCAAATTTGTAGGAAACATTCGACTTGTTTCCGATTCATTTCCAACAAATTAAAATACAATATATTAATAAAAATGTTAATTTAAATTTAACATTCTAGTTATAGAATTCAAAATCCAAATTTGCAATTTAAAATTGAAATTGAAATTCTAATTTATAATTAATTTGCAAACCTAAATAAGGATCAAAAGCATTACGAATAAAAATTCGTACCTGAAATTAAGAAAAAATATTAAAATATTTGGAAAGAATTTTTAATAATGGATTCATTTTCGATTCGTTTACGATTCATTTCCGATGCAATTTTCGTTTGGAGTTTGGAAAGTTGATAATCCTAATCGAGAATGTAGAATCCAAAATTCAAAGTAATCATTAAAAATGCCTAATCTTGTTATGAAATACAAAACTTTAAATTTAAAAGTCCCAAATGCACTATTAATAACACAGTACCTGAAAGGCTTATGTAAATTAGGTATAAATAATTCCGACTAGTTTTCGACGCGATTTTCGATTCGTTTACGATTCGTTTCAGACTCGTTTCCGACTCGTTTCCGACTCGTTATCGACACGTTTCCGACTCGTTTCCGACGCGATTTCCGACCCCAAATCCGGCGTCGATTTCGAATCGAAAACGAGTCGGAAACGTGTCGATAACGAGTCGATAATCGATTCGTTTCCGAGTCGATAACGAATCGATAATTTTTTACTGGGATATTCTCCAACGGCTTATAATAATGATGTATTCGAGTAACTTTTACGGAGATGGCTCTCTCATATCGTGATTTTTATTTTTTTTTGTGCAAAACGTGTTCATCTGCTGAACAGAATTCAAAATCGATGTTTTTGTTAAATAAACAAGTTCACAGTATTTGCATCGTGAGAAATTTTCTCAGAAATAATAATATAGTTTACATGGCTTACAACCCCATTTTGAAATAAAAATTTTTATTTCAATATAAAAATAAATATAATTTTGTTAATCTTGTGGAACATCAAAAAGATTTCGGGGTGGACGCTGAGTGGAATTTTTTTGCTACCTCCCATGGAAAAGGTGCTTGTGATGGTATAGGAGGTACTGTTAAAAGGCATGCTAAACGAGTCAGCTTGCAACGAATTGAAAATAGGCATATTACTACCCCCCGCAATCTTTATGATAAGGCAAAAGATTTTTCAAAAACATTGATTTTGAATTCTGTTCTGCAGATGAACACGTTTTGCACGAAACAAATTACGTTTTTTATAAACAAATTACATGTGAGATGAATAATTTCTTTATCATTAACAAGTACATTTATTTGTTTATAGAATCAGAAATTTTCTAAAAGGTATATTGGATAGATAACGAGAAATTAATTTTTTAATCAAACAATGTATAAAATTAATTTCTTTATAACTTTTGTTAAAATAGAAATTTAACAAAAAAATTTTAGGGGCGTATTTAGCTTTGTTAGAACTGTCGAAAAATGTTATTTGCTATTAATTTAACAACATTTGGAAAATCAGGGGATCACTTCACGAATTTTGACTCATATATAATTTAATTAAGTTTATAATTATTATTATTCCTATTATTATTAACTAAATTTTGTTATCATACATAGTTTGATATATAATATTAAAGGGGGTAGCGGGTTAAGAATGGTCTGGCGGCGTTGGCCGGTTTCGACCAAACAAACCTAAAAACCTTTTAGGGAATGCTGAAAAAAAATTTTTGAATGTATTTGCACCACCATAGACCCGCATGGAAACACCATGAACGAAAAAATGTCATTTTTTTGTATTTTCTGTATTTTATTTTTTTCCAACATTTAAAACTATGTCAAAGTAGTTTTAACGAAGTGAAATAATTGTTTGGGATGTGTAGATATCGCCTGAATTTTTTCAGATTTTATTATAAAGTTAAATTGACTGAAACATTAATTTTAATGCAAAAAAATCGTAAAAAATGGTTATTTTTTTTAAATTAAGTCTATGGTTTTTGGGTTTGGATTGTGACTAAAATTAGGTGCTAAATAGCATAGAAAGCTACAGCCACACTCTACAAAATGAGACCAAGTTTGCTCAATTCGGATGATCCTAGCAGACGAAAATTCAATTTGAATAAAACTAGAATTTTACGTCCACAGATAAGGTAGGTGTGGCGGCCTTACAGCCACCAACTCTGCCACTGTTACCATCGTATTCCTTTTGTAAAAGAATATTTTTTTCTGATTTTTCAGTCCCCAGTTCGCAGCTATGCAATACAATAATCATAATACTGATATTTTGGAGATATTTTCGAAAACTAAGCTTTCCTTACACTTAGCCTTGACCCTAAACGAGGTTCTAAATATATATTGTTGTCCGTTATTATTGTATAGGCAATTAAATATAAATATGCATAGATATATGTGAATAATTATTTTATTTTTATTCGTCAGATCTACATTTATATTTATAGCTTGATATGAATACTCGGAAACTCCATTTTTTCAAGACATTGAGTTAACATGTTATTCGATAGATTTTTAAAATCATTTACCCTGGTAAAATGCCATATATAAACCATACATCGATAACGTATGTGGCACAAGACTTTTGTTATATATAACAAAAAGATAAATTGAAATATTATGAAATGAAAATGTTTATTATTAAATTATTGACTTAATTCTAATTAACATTCGAATTTAATCGTCGTCGTCGCTGTCTTCGTTAATTACAGGCTGTATTTGTTCGGTTTCGAAAAGTTTTGACAATATTTTTGCTGGGCGCATTATTTCCGACAAATAACGCGAGTGGGACAAATACAATATAAGGGCAGCAATATGGGCGCAACAACCAACTGTTCGCAAGCCGTTTGGACAATCACACACGTATCTTTCAATTCCGCCAATACCAGTAGTATGTGGTTTATACTGAATAAAGCATTTATACCATCGAGATTTAATATGTCTTGATCTTACTTCGCATTTCAAAATCGATCGATCTTCCATTAAATAGTGAATAGCAATTTCTCCATCATCTGAAACAATTTCTGCTAGGTACGAAACGGATTGTGAAAATTGGTAAGTTCCGGAAAATAAAATTTTTAGCTCTTTTTCAGTAATTTCCGGAAAATCATCGATATCTTGTATAGTTAACTGTTTGAATGGTTTTTTCTTCTTCTACTTGTTCTGCCAAAGAATTTTCAATGGTTTTATTGGCGACCATAAATTCAACTATTTCATTCTGCAAATCAACATCACAATTCAAAGGTTTTCCAAATCTATTCATCAAAAAATTGACTGTGCGACAATAAACTTTTGCTGCAGGTAAAAGCTTGTTGTCTAATTGATTATGGAGAAGTGTGAATTTGGATGCAATTCGTCCATGAAGTGCTTCTACCGCCCACCTCAATTTGGTGACAAAACAACTCTCATTTGCTTCTAATGTTGGCAGCTGTTTACGTTTGCTTTTTAACGCTGGCATTAATACTATGTACCCTTCTGATTCAAGATGATTTTTGATATCTCTAAATCCACGATCCAAGATAAAGACATCACCAGGTTTAAGAAGTTTTCTTAAACCGTTAGGGTCACCTAAAATGATGTTTAGAATTTCAGCGTCGTTTTGTGTACCTAAGAATGGTCCGAATTCTTCGACAACATAACCGTCCGTCGTACAGAGAGTAAAAGGTTTACAAAGAGGTACTTTTTACTGTCCGGAATACGATTTTCGTTGATAGTCGTTATTGCTACTTTTTTCGTGGCGGAGATAAGTTCCATCACCAATTAAAACCAAGCAGTTTTCAAAATTGTGTAATAGTTTTACATAGGGCGAAGTATGATTATTTATAAGATCGTCGCGCTTAAAAGCTTGAACTCCAAAATACTTTGGCAAAACATCCTTTTCAAATGATTTTAAAACTGAGTTACAGTAATCTGACACTTTTTGTTCATAATCAAGATCAAAAATTGAACTTATAACACTATTAGATGCGCCCGTTCTTAATTTGAAGAGAAATACAAAGAGAGCTTGGTAGATGGTACGATTATCAGAATTACGCATAGAAAAAAGCATATCTTTTATTAATGCTGTTTGGTCAACCTGGAGGCCTGTCAGTGATTTAATACGCTCATCAGATATACTATAATCATCTACTCTCGCAAGAATGCTTTTATTACTTTGAGTTGATAATTCATCTAAAAACAAAATTAGTTCATTTTTTTCTATATCGCTTGAATGTGAAAATACTTCTAATTGATATACGTTGTCTCGAAAAAAATGGCCATGTATCAGATGATGCGAGCAACAACGATTGTTTTTTGGTATGAAAATTCGGGTTAACTGAAAAACTTGAATTCGAGCACTAAACGGTACAACAACAAATGACAAGGACTTTGAAGAACAAACACAGCAATAACTGTGTGTTGCTACCACTCGTTTAGAAGGCATAGTTATTTTTTCAAATTCTTCTTCATCCCTTATTCTAATATGAAATGAGTTATCGCTATCAAGTTGTGATGGCTGAGACGATGATGACTGTGATGTGGAATATTCTACAATTTGTAAATTGTCATCATCCTGTAAAATATTTGAATAAAAATAAATCAGTAAAATAAATAAATAAATAAAATAAACAAAAAGTAATCAGAAAAAACGATTGCCAATTATCCCGAAATAAAAAGAAAATATATTTTAAAATAATACTCATTTTTAATATTGGGACTAGCAGAATTAGGTCATGGTACTGAACAAACATAAAAACACGGCTGACAGTAGGTCAGTGAAATAATTTTTTTTACACTTTTATTTTACAAGATTTTAACATAATAATAGTATTTTAAAAAAGCAGCAATTTAACATTAAACCTCTGAGTGTTTCTAATTAATAAAAAAAATTTCAATATAATATATAAAGTTATTTTAAAACTATAAAAACAGTTTTTATGATATATCAATATTTGCAAATTTTTTACATATTTTACTGTGACGTTCGCCACATAGAATTGCCACGGTTATTTATAAATAATTGTCTGACAAGGGTTAACTTTTCACAATAATAACAGTTCGTTTTTTAATATGTAAAATTGAGATTTATTTTCGACGCGGAACTCCTTTACAAAGATTCGATTATATTGTATTGCGCGTTTGCAATTGGAAGTGAGGGCT
Organism: Phoenoteleia sp. ZL-2020; assembly: GCA_022817165.1. Lineage (NCBI taxonomy): Eukaryota > Metazoa > Arthropoda > Insecta > Hymenoptera > Scelionidae > Phoenoteleia > Phoenoteleia sp. ZL-2020. The sequence continues at coordinate 171 of JABFPY010000008.1, read as the reverse complement.
TATGATTCTGCCTCGGAATAGCGTATAGCTTGTAATATGTGTAAATGTAATAAGTGAGATATCTTTGCGTTGATATCGTTTATTCGCGTCACAATGTATAAATCGAAGGATTAAATCTTGTTTAAACTGCAGAAAAGGCTAAAAAACAAAAATCCGAACACAACCGCACCG
>JABFPY010000007.1:0-22713 GCA_022817165.1 Phoenoteleia sp. ZL-2020 | reverse complement strand
CGTTATACATAAGTTAAATGAGAATTATAAACAAATTATTCAGGATCGTAAACAAATCAAAAGCACTCCTGTAATTCAATTAGATTGAGAATTTTTATATATATATGGAATGAATACTGATGATGATAGGACACGGATTATATCGATAATATAAATTTTATTTTATTTATATGAGTTTGGGTTGTTAATATTCAAGTTGAGTTCTCTCATATTATTTGAATTAGTCTTTGATCGAGAACTTTTGAGTCAGAATCGGAAATGGTTATACAAAATTTATATTGTGTGAAATTAAACGTTAACGGTATTATCGCATTATTTGATGAAGATTTATATTCTTGTGTTAGTTGTCGAGCTTTGGGTGATATTTTGGTTAAATATCACGGCATTCACGAAGTCACGGATACCACCGAGTTCCGTTGTATTCAGTGTGCTCAATTATTATTTACAATCAAACCAATCACCCAGTGTAATGAATGCATGAATCAATATTTTTCAAATAATAATCAAACAAGCCCATTGGTTTATATATTCGAAATAGAAGGTGATTATTGCTAATGAAACCACAATGCAATTATACGAGTATGTTGATGTAGTGGATGATGAGTGAATATCCGAATGATAAAATTTTAACGCGGAAAACTCTTAAGGATAGCAATTTAGATCCGGACAAGGTACTTCAAAGCCTTGATTTTATACCTAAGGGAAGAACTTTGCCCCGAACACCCCCTAGAGTAGAGCATAGTAGGGAAAATTCCCCAGTGAATGAACCCCAGATAGGTGCGGAAGCAGAGGGCCAGATAAACCCAAATCAGGAACAAAATTACGAACAGTTTCAACAACAATTACTCTTATACCAACAAAATCTAATACAGGATCAGGTTCCTAATTTCCCTGATCAGGAAGAGAATCGACTGGAATTTCAACCTCAATTACAAAACGAACCCGCAATGGCAAACCAGTACGAAGTGAAGTTGAGTGATGCCATCACATTGATCCCTATTTTTTCTGGAGATTCTGATGGAGCCTCCTTTGAAGAATTCTCTGCAGGCTGTAGAGATGCTAAGGGAATGCTACCTGATAACGCAGAAGGCGCGCTGGTACGAATGTTGAAAACAAGGTTGAGGGGAAGTGCTTTACGAACTATTCGTGAAGGAGATTACGATACTATAAATAACGTCTTGGTTGCCTTGAGAAGAACACATAAAACATTGGAAACACCAAGTATATTATGGGGAAAGGTTGGAATGTTACACCAAAGAATTGGTGAAAATGTGCAAAGATATTTTTATCGTGCTCAAGATTTGGGAAGAGCCATTATAGATGCCAAAAAGGGAGCCAATAATGCAGAATTGCCAGAAGATCAAAGATTGGAAATTGATTTAGATGTCAAAAAGGCTTTCGTGTTGGGTCTAAAACGGGAAATTTATTTACAAATGGGCAACGTAAACAATTTAGCCGCAGCAGGGCAGAGAGCCATGGAAATCGAGAGAGAATTACAAACCCAAGACCTGCTGCATGGAATACAGAATTTGGAAATTTCCAGTTGTATTATATGCGAGCAAAAAGGGCATAAAACCAAGGATTGCCCCAAGTTGAGGAGAATGGAAAATAAACCTGACTCAATAACCTGCCAATTGTGTAAAGAGGTTGGACATGAAGCTGTAAACTGTAAGATCTTGGGAAAATCGCCCATGACATGTCAACTGTGCAAGAAACGAGGACATTCAGCTCATGAATGTAGAAACAGTAAGTTTTGTTACACTTGTAAAAGATCAGGGCATTTGGCAACAGAATGCCGAACAGGTAGGCGCATTAATGTTGTCACTAAAGAAAAGAAACCTTTCAATAACCTTGTGTGTTTCTTCTGCCAAGGGGTTGGACATATGGTAAGAGATTGCCAATTGGCTAAAGGACTCAAATCCTCAGCGCAACAACCCTCCCGAAGAGAAATGGGAAAGGGAAATTCTCCGAATTTTGTGAGCAACTATGCACAGGACAATTATAGGAATCAACCAAACATTTCTGCGTATCAATACGAATCTAAATGGAACCAGCCAAGCATTTCTGAGTATCAAAGAGAATCTAAGTTTTTCAACAAGTGGAGTCGACCAAGCTCCTTCGTACATCAAGATGTTCTTAAACAGCAGGAAAATCCTATGGTAAACAACAATAACACTTTGATATGTAATTATTGTAAAAGGGAAGGTCATTCTATCAATGAATGTGTGACTCGAAATTACGCCAATTCAAGGAGTTCGGGAAACTGGCGAAACCTCCCCAAGCAACAAGGGGAGGAAAAACGAGCACAAACCAAATCCATGCAGGTTTCATCCAACAGCCTAACATCACGAACCGACCAGTGAAATTGAGTGATATAGAAAATTCTCCAACCATCTCAGTGAAATGCAAAAAGGAATTCGATGTATTACTAGATACAGGAGCTGGACCAAATTTAATAAAACTAGAAAATGTAGACCCGGATGTACCAGTAAATGAGAAGGAAATATTGAGATTAAATGGTATTACAAGTCAGTCAATATATACACTGGGAAAAATTGAAGTAAATTTTTTAGGATGTCAAACGGAATTTCAAATAGATCCAAATAATTTTTATTTAAAACAAGGTGGTATACTGGGATCAGATTTCTTTTCTGCAAGTAAGGCTAGAATAGACTACTATGAAAATTGTCTGATAATAGGTGATCAGAAACATAAATTTTATACAACCGGAGTAACAAAGGTAAAATCTAGGGAAAGGAAAGTAGTACGAGTGCAAATCGAAAACTCAACTCTACAACAAGGATACCTACCACGGTATGAATTTGAAAACGGCATATTTATGGGAGAAGCAATAGTAAAAAATAATCAAGGATACGTTTTTCTCCCAATATACAATTTAAATGAAGAAGAAAGGATGATAAAATTACCAAAGGTCGAATTGCAAGAAATTCTTGATATAAATTCTCCACCATCATCAGACCCCTCAACGCCAACTAACCTTTTATTGCCTTCGTCACCATCAATATCATCAACAAACAACATTTTATTAACAACAGAAAAGTCAGAATTAGCATCCTCTAAGCGTACAGCAGGAAGAAGAAAACGGGAAATATCAAGGAAATGTAAAACGATAACTCAAAATAATCGGTATATGGAAATATTAAAATTGATAAAATTGGATCATTTAAATTACAATGAAAAGAAAGAAGCAGAATACCTAATGAAAATAAGTGAAGACCTATTTCATTTACCTGGAGAAAAATTATCACATACAAATGAAGTTCAACATGAAATAAACACTACTGATAATCAACCAATTAACGTAAGGCAATACCGTTTTCCTCCGAAATTAAAAGAGGAATTGCAACGTCAAGTACAAGAACTTTATGAGAATGACGTAATAAAAGACTCTAAATCGCCTTATAACACCCCCATTTGGATTGTACCAAAGAAACCAGATGCAGAAGGAAACAAACGATGGAGACTTGTACTAGATTTCAGGAAATTGAATGAAAAAACAGTCGGAGATTCTTACCCCATACCCAATATCAGAGATATATTCGACAAACTGGGTGGAGCTAAATATTTCAGCATATTTGATTTAGCTTCCGGTTTTCATCAAATTAAAATGGATCCAAAAGATAGTTACAAAACAGCATTTTCCACACCCCATGGACATTATGAATTCGAAAGAATGCCTTTCGGATTGAAAAATGCGCCAGCAACATTTCAGAGATTAATGGATGTAGTGTTATCAGGTTTACAGGACTCGGAACTTTTTGTTTATATGGATGACATTGTTATATTTGCAAAAAATTTGGCAGAGCACAGAGGAAAATATATACAGTTGATGGCTCGATTAAAAAATGCTAACTTAAAGCTGCAACCCGACAAATGTGAATTTTTAAGACGCGAAGTTTTATATCTAGGACACATTATTTCAGATGAAGGAATTGAACCTGACCCAAAGAAAATAGAGGCAATCACCAAATTTCCACAACCTAAGAAAATAGTACATATACAACAATTTTTAGGTATGGCCGGATATTATAGAAGTTTTATAGACAAATATTCGAACATGACAAAACCATTAACACGATTATTAGAAAACAAAACCGAATTTAAATGGGGGGAAGAACAACAATTGGCGTTCGAAACTATAAAACAAAAATTATGCGAAGCACCAATATTGCAATTCCCTGATTTCAATAAACCCTTTATCCTTACTACGGATGCTTCGGGAATTGCTATTGGAGGAATTTTAAGTCAGGGAATAATTGGAAAGGATCATCCTATAGCATATATTTCTAGGTCACTAAACCCAGCAGAGAGAAACTACAGTACGTACGAAAAGGAAGCTTTAGCAATTTTATATTGCGTACATCAATTCAGACCATATCTTTATGGAAGAAAGTTTACTGTAGTTACCGATCATAAACCTTTATGCTGGATGCGAACAGCGAAAGATCCAACTTCAAGACTCACGAGATGGAGGTTAAAATTGGAGGAATATGACTTCGACGTTGTATACAAAGCAGGGAAAAGGAATGTAAATGCTGATTGTCTATCTAGAAACCTAATTGACCGAGATGAATGTGAGATTGAAACAGCACAAAAAAATTATTGTACGCAGAAAGTAAATATGGTACAGGAAATACGTAAATCTAACAGGAAAATTAAACCCACAGAGAAAGGTGAACAATATAGGGAAAACTTGAGAAAAGGTAAGGAAAAACAAAAAATTAAGAAAAAAAAGAAATTAGAGAAATTAATAGGAATGGAAAAGAAAAAGGAAGAAATAAGTCACTTGGATAAAGAAGATAAATATGAAACTAATCAAGCAGAAGAATTAGTAAGGGAAAAAGAAAATAAAGATAATGAGGAAGAATTAGACATACAAAATAATCAAGGTTTTGGAAAAAGCAAAAGGGAAGAAGGAACAAAAGAATTGAACATGAGAAATTTCATGGAAGGAAATAAAGCACAGACAGATGAACTGTCGGAATCAGAATCCGGAAAGGAAGATGAAGATAAAGATGAAGATGAAGATGAAATTTCTTATATGATATATCTTGGGAAAAATATCTATGAAACCAGGGACCCCTTATATATGCAACGGGATAATATTGTTTATTTTGTAGATATGGAAGGTAAACCAATAGGTAAGCAAGGAGAAGAATGTTTGAGGAAAAGAGAGCTCAGCAAATTTGGTAAATTGACGTTAGGAGAACTAAAATATGAGAAAAAGGGTTGGAAATACCATTTTGGGTTATGTGTGAGATATCATGAAGAGAATGATAAAATATGGAAAGGTTTTCAAAAGACATTAAAGGATTTGAAACGATTTATAAAAGATTTTGAAATAAAAACTCTTTCAATACCCTATATTGATGAAATAGGAGGAGTCCCCTGGAAAGAAATTTTGCATGAGATTGGAAAAACTTTTCGGAAATCTAATTGCAAAATTACAATCTGCACTGATAAGGTAACTTGTCCCTCTTTAGCTGACAGACGGGATATCATTGATGAATATCATACTAGTCCAATTGGAGGTCATAAAGGTGTCAATAAAACGTATAAACGTATACGACAAAATTATTTCTGGGAAAATATGAAAAATGATATTCTACATTTTGTACAACATTGTCTATCTTGCAATATAAATAAGTTAGTCCGAAATAAAACCAAGCAACCCATGATAATTACAGACACACCGGGAACGGCGTTTGAAAAAGTTGCCATGGATATAGTAGGACCTTTTCCTGTTACGGAAGAAGGAAATAAATATATACTAACTATGCAGGACTTATTGACAAAATATTGTACATGTGTAGCCATACCAGATGCGACAGCTACTACAATAGCAAAAGCATTTATAAATAATCTTGTATGTATTTATGGAGCACCAAAAGCCGTGTTGACAGACCAAGGACGAAATTTCTTGAGTAAATTAATGAAACAAATAGCTAAGGGATTAAATATGACACAGTACAAAACTACTGCATTTCATCCCCAGTCGAATGGTTCACTTGAAAGATCCCACCACGTCCTCGTCGAATATTTGAAACATTACATAAAGGATGAATACGATTGGGATAAATGGTTATCTTTGTGTATGTTTAGTTATAATACCAGCGTGCACGAAGGTACACGCAAAACCCCATATGAACTCGTATTCGGGAAAATTGCAATGATACCTTCAAGTTCCCCTCTTAGGAAATTTGAACAATTAGAAACTTATGATGACTATTTAGTTCAATTAATGGTTAGATTGCATGACCTACAAAGAGAAGCTAGGGAAAATTTGATTCAGGCCAAAAATAGTTCTAAAAAATATTATGATAAAAATTAAAACCACAAGAATTTTCAACAGGAAATTATGTTTTTCTCAAAACAGGACTAAAAACAGGAAAATTTGGTAATCATTATTCAGGACCATATGAAATAATAGACGTAATAAATCCTAAACTCATAAAAATACTAATAAAAAATAAAATGCGAATTGTATCAGCTGATCGGTTAAAACATTCCAATATAATTTGCGAAGAAAGTTTAGATAAAGTTTAGAATAAGATATTGATTCTATTTTGTTTCAGGAAGAAAGATGATGTTTTTTGTTATCCTTTTTATCCTTTTAAAACCTGCCCAATCCCTTGTCGGTTATGATTGTGCCAACGGCAACTCCAATATCACCGTAATATCTTTGAAAAATGTGGGAACCTGTGAGATGCCAAATATGGATGTAAAAACTGAAAAAGTAAACATCCAATTGTTACAATTATCCAGTTTTAAGTCAGTACACGTAACTCAATGTAAGGTGGAAATATACAGGGAAGTGCATTATTGTGGGATGCATTCTCACATAAGTGCCATTAAAAGGGGAATTGAAAACAGTTGAATTTTGATATAGCTACTTAAGTGCTCAGACATTTAACAGTAGGAAAAAGAAATTAATATTTGATGGGTTATGAAAAATTAATGTTTGGCCTACCAGAAGTGAATATCATCTTACATGCAGATGATAGCAAAGCTACATGGTGTATAATGAAAATATTACGTAATTTGTATGGATGTAATGTGGTACCACAGCATGACTGATAGTATATGTTACTTTTGAATTGACCTAAATGTTATATTTGTGTGCTATACATTTCCCTGCTTATATATGTAAAATGCTTATTCCTTTTGCTTTGAGAATTAAAATAATAAATAAATAATAACATTTTGTGCAAAGAAATTATGGATACTTTAGGTAGAGGTGCTACGATTTTAAATAATAGGTGTAATGAAAATCTCAAATTAATAAATATATAGTCTACCTTGACAATATTCAAATTAAAATGAGTTTAGTACATAGTTTAGTAATGGAGTTAATGGTACTAATTGAAACATGATACTTTTTTTTGAGACATGGTACTATTAAAAGATACAAAATTAATTAAGATAAAAAATAAATAAGTAATACAAAATTAATTAAAATAAAAAAAAAAAAAACAAAAACAAATAAACAATACAAAATTAATAAAAATAAAAAATGAAAACTACATTAATTAGGGTTAAAGTTAAAAGCGTAACAGATAAGTAATTAAGATTAAGATTAAAATAAAATAATAATATAAAATTAATTAAGATTAAAAAGTTAAAGTAAAAATAATAAATGAATAATAAATAATTAAGATTAAAGTAATAACAAATGAATAATAAGGTTTTAAAACAATATTAATTATCATTAAGTCATTAGATAAATAGTCAATTAATTAGGATTCAACGTTAATTAGAATGTGGATAATTGATAATTGATCTTGAGAACTGAACAAAAATGTATTTTATCAGGGAAGCTAAAATTTATCAGATTTCAATCACTAAGTTCAATCTATAAATAAGTAGTAAAACAAAATAAAAAAAACATAAGCTAAAGTAATAATAAAATAATAATAAATGAATACTCAACATAAGGAATTTAAATGGGTAAATGATATGATACTGATAGAGTTGATGATACTAATAGAGTTAATGATACTAATTGAGACATTTAATTAATTGAGATATGCTTAAAAAATAATGGAGAGTTTGAAAACTAATTAAAATCGCTTAATTAAAAATAAATTTACATAAAATTAATTATAAACGGATAAACATTTAATAAATAAAAGAAAACTAAAATCAATTTAATAAAATTGAAATAAATTGGAACTAGATAAGATATCAAATAATAAATCATTTGAAAATTTAAATTGTGGGAAAATAACAAACTCGGAATAATGGAATGTTAATTATTTAAATTTCAAAAGGTTCGAAATTCCTATCAAAAGGGAAATGATTTAACTCTGTTATAGACATTATAAAGGTAGTTGACATTAAATTGATATAAAATCAAAATCAACAACGGTATCGATAATGTTACGCTAATTACTCAAATATAAAAATATTATATTCAACTAAATATAATTTGATATGTAAACATTGAACCAATTGATGTAAAGTCGAATATAAAATTTATATAATTGATAAATAAATAAAATGTTGTAATCGGTTAAAAACCAAAATGTAATAAATGGAAAAAGGTTCTAATTTAACAACAAAATTATCAACCCATGGAAGGAAGGAAGACCAATTGAGAAACAAAAACTAGAACAGATTCCTAAGGATCAAGTTATAGAGCATCTCCCAATCTGCCGCTGGACAGCATTAATTTAGGAACCTTTTTTCCTCATGCAAGTTGTAAAACCGAATACAAGGTTTCAACAGGTTAACATGCAAACCTGAAGCGAACAACAAATAAAAGTTAAAATTATAACATTAAGTTTTAAGCAAGTAAACTAAATTTAATTGTAATAAATAAGTTAATAATCAAAGGCGTTAAATAAACAGTAAATACAGTAAATAGCGTTGAGATAATTGAAAAATATCAAAATAGCGATAAATATATTAAATGCATTTTCAAACATTAAAATTTTAATCAGACATGGCAAGCGATAAAAATACAATCATTGATACATTAAAACTGATAGGCAGATAGAATGTCAGAATGCTGACTAGAAAATTGTTAAAGATACGAGAATGCAATGGAATTTTCTTGAAATTTGTTAAACCATTAAAATGACTATAAAATATGATAAAAATCAAACATGATAAAATAAAATGTATAACAACGACCGCGCTCATTAGTATGTTTGATAAGCGAGTAGGATGATAAGGCGCCAATATCAAAATGCGCATTAGGATTAAATTGTTAATTAAATACATTATTTAGGAATAAAAACTGCTTATTAAATCCATTATTTAGAAATAAAATTGTTAATGCGATTAAAAATGATATAAATGATATAATATGTACACATGCAATAAATAAACATTTTAGAAATTTATATATGAATAAACACTAAATAACCTCCTGAACATCATGATAATTATAAGCCATGAAATATGCTAGATGAAAAACAAGGGAAAAATGAAGTATTCATATTAACGATCCTGTTTACTTAATACACTGTCACTAAAGATTTATCATAAATTCTGTCTAAACAGATTATGATCAATCTCAAATCGGGGGCATTGTTATGGTGCACAAAACACCATAAATCTCTCAGAATTCTTACTTATTCTGAGAGTCAAATTCAATGTTTTGTCATAATCAAACATTGAAAAGGACATAAATGTATGATATTTTCAGAATGCTTAAAATGAAAAGCAACAACAGTAATTAGCATATTTTTTGGGAAAGAAGTATTCGAGAATATTCATGGCATTAATTGGTATCATGATTTCATTTGAGTTATTTGATAATATAATTAAAATGAGAAACGTGTAAAATACATATTATATCATAGAGGAAAAAATGTGAAATCGAAAAGTCATTAAAATACATCAGCGGAAAATGTAGAGAATTTGGTCTATATAATACAGATCAAAAAAATGCGAATCAAAAAGACATTAACAATATCAAAATGGTTAATGCGAAGAGAAAATCGAAATTGCGTTTCATGCTTTTTATTCAAAAAGAATAAAAAGCATGATATGAGATCAACCTCGATCTACATAAAACGCAAAATAATGACTTTTGATAAAATGTCATTTAGAGAGAAAGTCATTTTTATCAAACTAAGTTATCGCGCTGTGCTAATTAAGCTGTATAAGAGACGATCCCCAACACCTCTTGGGTGGAGTGTTGAGTATGAGTATTAACCAACGTCTTCGTCGCCGTCATCGTCTTCGCCGTCGTTATCGCCGCCACCCTTATCGCCTGTTTCGGTGATTCTCGTTTCGTCGCCGCCATCCTTTTATCGTTTGTTTTCGGAATTCTAATTGCAAAATATCGCGAAGCGCGTACGGTTTTATGCTATATTGTGTATTGTTCTGGTGTAACAATAAAAACAAGGTTTTGACGGAATCCTGGTACTTTTTCAACCCTCAACCCTATCAACCTAGTGTGTATTACAACTTGGAGATCTTGGCCTGCGATCATTATCACCTGTAATCAACCTGTCAGCCTAGTATCAACGAAGAGTAAGTCCTTTTTCCTTTGCAAATCTTACCCCCACACCATTATTGAGGTTCATCTAAATCATCCCATTATTTCCTTGAGTTCAATTATCAACCATTTAAGAACCGTAAACCCCATTCTGACACTCTGGGTTGTTTTACTGGTGGGTGTCATTGACAATTAAACTCAAAACTAACCTAGCTTAACTTTGGCTATCATTGACATTTGTTCTATAAACATTCGCTTGACTGACAAGTCAATTGGAATCTTAGACAAATTGTCAATAAAGGTACCAACTGAAATAGTAGGTTAGAAATTTTATCATGTTATAATTTTAGATTAAAACATAACCATTAATTTTCTAATAAAAACTTTCGAGAATAAACCAAATTTCATAATTCTTCAGTATCCTTTCCTCAACCAACTACAGGCAACCTGGGGCACCAAATTGTAATTCCTACTGCAATTTGTTGTCCTTGGCCTTGGTTACGTTCCAGGACGTAACAAGGGTCATAAATTTTGGCGCAGCCGGTAGGATCAATAAATTATCTTTTGAGCAGGATTCAAAATCCTTTCAAATAAGATAGAAAAGTCCTGTTATTTGTTGGTTGTATGTTTTGGAGAAATTTAAATATTGTTTTAATGAGTTTGAATGGAATCTTCTTTAAGTCATCCTCTTGAGTAACTTCATTTGGTAAATTTGGTAATTAATAACGAGTTTATGAGAATATTTCTATTGATATGAGGATCGGTTACTCATAAAATTGTTACACTATTTTTGTAATAAATGTTAAAATTCTTCTAGGATTGTTTATATGGGTTATGATATGAATTATTTTCATCTATAAATACAAAGTAATGTTAAAATAAATAAAAATGATAATCGGGCTAGCAGGTAGAATGCTCGTAAACCTGACTTCATCAATGAATAAAAAGTAAAATTGATAACCGGGCAAGCAGGTAGAATGCTCGTAAACCTGACATTATCAATTAATAAAAAGATAAAATTAATAATCGGGCCAGCAGGTAGAATGCTCGTAAACCTGACCTCATCAATGGATAAAAAGTAAAATTGATAATCGGGCCAGCAGGTAGAATGCTCGTAAACCTGACGTCGTCTACGAATAAAGAATTAAAATAAATAAAATCATAAAGGATTGTGAATGGGAGAAGCATTAATGAAAATTACAAAAGATACACATATATTCTGATATATAACCTAAATCAGGAAGAAAAAATTTTGAAATTATTAAAGGTTGAATTGAATATTAAACGTTGATTATTAAACGCTACTATTAAAGGTCGACTAAAAGGTTCTTGAATTACAAGAAATTATTATGATAAACTTTTCATCGTCGAACATAAAATTTTGTGTCGTCCATTATTAGACTTTCTATCGTCATCGTCGTCATCAACAAATCGTTTATCGTTTTCGTTGTCTTCAACTTTGTCGTTTTCAACAGACTTTCAACAGTCTTCATCGTCAACAAATTGTTTATCGTTTTCGTTGTCTTCAACTTTGTCGTCCTCAATAGTCTCTCTATCGTTATCGTCATCGTCAACAAATCGTTTATCGTTTTCGTTGTTCTCAACAGACTCTCTATCGTCATCGTCGTCATCAACAAATAGTCTATCGTTTTTGTTGTCTTCAACTTTGTTGTCCTCAATAGACTCTTCATTGTCATCGTCGTTGTCAGCAAATTCATTTTCAAAAGAAACTGAAGTGACTTCCTCTAAACGAATAGCAGGAAGAAGGAAACTAGATATATCGAGAAATATAGCTTGTATTCTAAATATAACAATGCATACAAGTAAGTTAGAAAATTCAGCTATTAATAAGGAAAATGTATTTAGTTTGGACTTTAAAAATGAAAGTGATGATTCTAATTACGAATCTTACGAATATAGTTCAAGCGATGAACTTGATAAGATTATTAAAGTCCCGAAATTATGTAAAACAAAACATAATGATAAAGCTGTACTAAACAAAATAAGCATAAATAAGGGAAATAAAAATAAACATAGCATTATTGAGACTGATCAATTTAATGGTGCTGAAAAGGAATACGATTTGATTAATGGCGATTATTCTAGATTTTGTAATAGGCGGAATGAAATTGAGAACTGTTTATTAGATTTACAAACGAAATATAGTTATATTTTGCGAGAATTTGAAGAATTAAAAAATGCAAAAGAAAATCACGAACCAAATGCAAAAGATTATTTAATTAAATTGGAAGATGCTGTTAAAATCGTTCCAGAATTTTCTGGATGTGATAAACATTCGACAATTTGTGATTTTGCTTCCAGTTGTTATGAAGCTAAGGATATGTTACCACCAATTGCTGAAACTAATTTGGTTAAACTGATGAGAATGAAAGTTATAAATAATGCTAAAATGATAATTAAAAATGTAAAAACTGTCACAGTTAATGAACTATTAAACACGTTACGTAAAATATATCGACCCCCTAATAAAACTCAATTGATTATTAAATTACATTCAATCATTCAGGGACGCGAGGAAAGTGTCGCATCATATATTGTTCGATTTAAACAATTGGAAAATAGTTATATTACTGCAATTAAATTGAGAAATAATGGAACTTGTCCAACAAATCACTTACTTGATCTACAAAAAGAGATTGAGAATGCTTTTGTGTTGGGTTTGAAAAAGGACATTTTCATACCAATTACTCAACGAAATAATTTGGCAGGTATTATAGAAGCAGCGTTAGATAAGGAAGAATATAATCTATTTCATGAAAATTTAAATCAGAATAACATTAAATTTGATAACAATCAAAACGAGATTATGAAAACAAAATTTAATTATGAGGATGTTATTAAATGTCGATATTGTAAAAACATAGGACACAATATAAATTATTGCAGAAAATTACAAAATAAAGGAAATTATAGCGAAATAAGTAAAAACAGAAGAATTCCAAATTTATATGTACGTAATCGCCCTATACCTATTATTGGAAATGGTAATGATAATTTTGATGTTGAAAATAAGGATGTGTATGTTAACATGTGGAACGAAATTAAAAATGTAGAGAAATGAGATTGAAATAATAATGAAATTAAAAATGATAGAGAAATTGAGATTGGAAATATTAGTGAAATTGAAAATGGAAAACATAATAAAATGGAAACTGAAAATGATAATGAAATTGGAAATAAAGAAAATAAAGAAAATAAAAATATTGGTAAAACGAAAAATAAAAATGTTGGTAAAACGGAAAATAAAAATGTTGCTAAAACGGAAAATAAATATGATAACGAAAATGAAACTAAAAAACTGAAACATGATATTAAAAAGAAAAATGAAGAATTCTGTATAATTGGACATAACAAAAAGGACAGTGAAAAAATAAATTGCTATAAATGTGGAAAATATGGACATAACTCAATAACATGTCTGGATAATGAATCAGAAACTTCTAGTGATAGAGATTTTAGTGAAGATGAGAAACCAAAGAAAGCAACACCATCTAAACCTGTTGTTTCATTTGTTAAAAAGAACATCGAAAAGAAATCTTCTAGTGAAGACTCTTCTTCAAAAGAAGAACGAAAACCTCTGGTTAAAAACAAACTCAAAATGAGCGAAAAGGATAAATTTTGTGAGATATGTTACAAACATGGTCATATAGCCAATTTTTGTTCTAGAAATGTTATTTGTGGAAAATGTCGTAGACATGGGCATGAAGCAAATGATTGTATACTAAATATTGAATGTGATTTATGTGGAAAACGCGGTCATAAATATAAAACTTGTTCGTTATATCTTGGAAAATGTGTAAATTCAGATAGTGAAGATAACACTTCGAGTGATGAAATTGCTAAAAATTACTCTATTTCAGAGGATAGCGATGATCCTGATGAAGAACACGCTAAAACAATTGATATTTATCGATGCTATGACGCTTAAAAAAATTAATGAGGAATACATATGTTAATGGCAATATTAACGAAAGGAAAAATATAAATAAGAACTCAATCAAAAGTGAGAATAAAAAGAAAATTAAAGAGAATAAAAGGAATCAACAAAAGATGGCCAATTTAAAGAAGAAATTGAAACTGCGGATAATCAGACAGATAAATTAGAAGAAAGTAAAGGAGAGAATGAAGTATAAAGGGATATTAATAAAGGCAATGAAATTGTATCACAGCAAATAAAACTACCACTGGATGAAACGGAAATGGAAATGGAAACTAATATTGAATATGAAAATGAAAATGAAATTCCTCATGTCACACATCTAGAGAAAAATATCTACGAAACTAGGGACCCGTTATATATGCAAAAGGATAACATCGTTTATCTTTTGGATATGGAAGGTAAACCAGTAGAGAAACAAGGAGAAAAATGCATGAGAAAAAGGGAACTGAATAAATTCGGTAAATTATCACTTTGGAAAAATAAAGGTCAAACTACAAGAAGTCCTTGATATAGATCCTCCACCGTCATCAAACCCTTTATTATTTTCATCGACGTCAACTAATAATCTTTCATCACCATCAACAACTACAACAAACCCTTTATCACCCTCGTCACCATCAACAACAACTAAAATTTTTTTTTTTTTTAACGCCCTCGTCGCCATCAACAACGTCAACAAACCCTTTATCACCCTCGTCGCCATCAACAACGTCAACAAATAACATATCATCCTCGTCAGCTACGAACTCAACGGCAAAAGATCCTAGGTCAAAACTTACCAATTTATTACTAATTTATCATTGTCATTTATAAAATTAAAATAAATAATTGAAAGGGGAATTGAAAACTTTTGAATTTTGATATAACTACTTAAATGCTGAGACATTTAACAGTAGTAAAAGGAAATTAATATTTAATGGGTTATGAAAAATTAATTTTTGGCCTACCAGAAGTGTATATCATCTATTATAACAAAAATTTAAATTACTTGCAGATGATAGCAAAGTTACATGGTGTATAATGAAAATATTACGTAATTTGTATGGATGTAATGTGGTACCACAGAATGACTGATCGTATATGTTACTTTTGAATTGACCTAAACATTATATTTGTGTGCTATACATTCCCTGCTTATATATGTAAAACGCTTATTTCCTTTTGCTTTAAGATTTAAAATAAATAATAAATAAATAATAACATTTTGTGCAAGAAATTATGGATACCTCAGGTAGAGGTACTACGATTTTAAATAATGGGTGTAATGAAAATCTCAAATGAATAAATATATAAAATAGTATTAATCTACCTTGACAATATTCAAATTAAAATAGGTAGTAATAGAGTTAATGGTACTAATTAAAACATGATACTTTTTGAGACATGATACTAATTAAGATATTTAATTAATTAAGATATGCTTAAAAATAATGGAGAGTTTAAAAATTAATTAAAATGCTTAATAAATTTTCGATAAATAAATAATCATCAACGAATTAAAATATAATAATAAATTAATTAACATTTTTGATAATAATAAATAAATTTACATACAAATAAATTATGAACGGATAAACGATTAACAAATTAAACAAAAAAAAAAAAATAATAAATCAATTTAATCAAAATTAAAATAAATTCGTTTAACTAAAAATAAGTTAGATAAAGTATCAAACAATAAAGTAAATTGAAAATTAAATTAAAATTTCTTTTGAAAAATGACAAACTTAAAATAAAATTATTGATGAATGCAAGTAAGAAAATTTATAAACAAATTCAATAACATAATCGAAATAATGGAATAATAAAATAATTATATAAAGGTCAAAACTCGCGGAATAAATATTGATAAAAAGTATTAAATGTTACGAAAGGAAATGCTAATTACAAAATTGTTATATTCAACTAAAAGATAACTAAATGTATGATGGAGAAATTTAAAAGTATGTAAAGTGAATATACAATTTTATAAATAGTTGGAGAATAAATTTTGTAATCGGTTCAAATATAAAATCTGTAAGAAAAGAAAACTGCTCAAGTTTAGAAATTAAACAATGGAAGGTTCGAAGATCAAAATGAAAAATTGGAATTAAAAGATGGAAGATCAGTTGGAGATACGATGCGAAACATTTGTAACGAATACTAGAGATGACATCCTGGAATATTCCAAATCCTACGAGAAGACATCATCAATTTGAGAACCCTTTTTCCTAATACCAATTGTAAAACCGATTACAAGATTTTAAATGGGTTGAAATAAAAACCCTAAGCGGCAATGCGTTAGTAATGTAAGGTAAAAATATAAATCATAAATAAAATATAGCGATAAATATTTCAAATAATAATAAACTCGATTAAAACTTGTAAAATTGCGGTAAATATATTAAATAATACTAAATTAGTTTAAAAATATTAAAAATAAATAAATAATACAAAATTAATTAAAATAAAAAAAAAATAAATAAATAAATAATACGAAATTAATTAGGATTAAAGTTAAAGGAATAATAGATAAGTAATTAAGATTAAAAGTAATATAAATTAATGTTAAGGCTTTAAAAAACAATATTAATCATTCATCATGAGAATATACACTTGAGTCGTTAAATAAATAGTCAATTAATTGAGATATGAAATCGAAATTAATAACGGTAATAGTGATGTGACGCCAATGAACACAAATATAAAATTATTATATTCAACTAAATATAATTTGATATATATTGTAGACATTTCGAACCAACTAATGTAAAGTCGAATATAAAATTTTATATAGTTGATAAATAAATAAAAATGTTGTAATCGGTTAAAATGAAAACCCAAAATGTAATAAAAGGAAAAGGTTCAAATTCAACAACAACAAAAATTATCAACCCATTGAAGGAAGGTAGACCAATTGAGAGACAAATACAATTGTAAAATGGAACAGATTTCTAGAGATGGAGATATGAAGCACCTCCCAATCTAACGCAGGACTGCAATTGAAAACCTTTTTTCCTTATACAAATTGTAAAACCGAATACAAAGTTTTAAACAGGTTAACATGCAAACCTGAAGCGAATAATAATTAAAAAATTAGAATTATAACATTAAGTCTTAAGCAAGTAAACTAAATCTAATTGTAATGAATAAGTTAATTTAAATAATCAAAGGCGTTAAATAAACAGATATAAATATACAGTAAATAGCGTTGAGATAATTAAAAAATATCAAATATATTAAAATAGCGATAAAAATATTGAATGCATTTAAATCAGACGTGTTAAGCGACAAAATATGATCATCAGCAAGCGAAATGTTAGATTGTAAAATTCAAAATATTACTTAAAATCTGACGCAATAATCAAAGTTGCTAAACACGTAAAAGGCGATAAATATATATGATAATATTGAAATCATTTGGAATTTGTAAAAGCACTAAACGACTATAGAAATATAACGATCATCTAACGCAAGAATTATCAACACGATAAAATTAAAATGTAGAACAAGCGACCGCGCTCATTAGTATGCTTGATGAGCGAGTAACATGATAAGGCGTCAATACATTAAGATTAATTAAATTAAATGAAGGCGATTAAAAATGATATAAATGATATAATATGAACACATGCAATAAATAAATATTTTAGTAATTGATATACGAATAAACACTAAATGATCTCCTGAACATCATGATGATTATAGACCATGAAATATGCTAGATGAAAAACAAAAGGAAAAAATGAAGTATTCATATTAACGATCCTACTTGCTTATATACACTGTCACCAAAGATTTATCATAATTTCTGTCCATAACAGATTACGATCAATCTCAAATCGGGGGCATTGTTATGGTGCACAAAACACCATAAATCTCTCAGAATTTTTACTCATTCTGAGAGTCAAATTCAATGTTTTGTCATTATACAAACATTCGAAAAGGACATTAAAATGAATGATATTTTCAGAATCCTAGATGAGGGAATCATCAGTATTTGATATTTTCAAAAAAGAATATTCGAGAATATTTCTGGCATTAATTAGTATCATGATTTCATTTGAGTTATTTAATAATATAATTAAAATAAGTAACGTGCAAATCACATATTATATCATAGAGCAAAAGATGTGAAATCGAAGAGTCATTAACAATATCAAAATTGTTAATGTGATGAGAAAACTGGAAATGCATTTCGTGTTTTTTATTTCTAATAAAAAACATGATATGGGGTCAACTTTGATCTTACATCAGACACAATAAATGACTTTTTGATTTTAGAAAACTAATTTTTTGCTAACCAAGTTTTTGCGCTGTGCTACATTAAAATGTATAAAAATCGATCCCCGACACCAGAGTATGTTATTATTATTATGGCAGTATGTTATTATAGTAGTAGTAGTAATAGCGGTAGTAGTTAGTATGTAGAAAATAGTGGTTCGTCCTCGCCGTCATCGTCTTCGCCGCCGTCATCGTCTTCGCCGCCGTCATCGTCTTCGCCGCCGTCATCGTCTTCGTCGCCGTCATCGTCTTCGCCGTCGTTATCGCCGCCACCTTTATCGCCTATTTCGGTGATTCTCGTTTCGTCGCCGCCACCCTTTTATCGTTTGTTTTCGGAATTCTAATTGCAAAATATCGCGAAGCGCGTACGGTTTTATGCTATATTGTGTATTGTTCTGGTGTAACAATAAAAACAAGGTTTTGACGGAATCCTGGTCTCTTTTGTCACCCTCAACCCTGCCAACCTAGCGAAGGTCATAACTTTTGCAACAATTGTAGCAGTCACCTCCATCCTACCTGTCGTCAACGTTTTCACCAACGAGTAAGTAATTATTTCTTCTCTCACTTTCAAACACAAAAAGATCAAACTTAGTTGGATTTTTCACAGGAAATTGAGAGTACCCTTGACGTCGATCAGCCAGGTCATGTACCCGGCATAGGTATGTCTTGTTCAGGCTCTCTCACTCTGGTCCAATCAACTAGTTTGAACTATTTATGATTTTGTTGAAACCACAATTTCTCTTCCTCAGTGACAGAGTCCACATACTCACAGTCACCTTGGGGATTAGATGAGTTGGTTCCACCACAACTTCGAATCATTTCTTTCACCCTCTTCTAATACCGACGTTTACGATGATTGATTCGGAATAAACATTTCTCCAATATTCAAAACTCATTTCTTAATTTCTTCTCCCTAGAAACATTTCTCAACCAACGACAGGCAACCTGGGGCATCAAATTGTAATTCCTACTACAATTTGTTGTCCTTGGCCTTGGTTACGTTTCAGGACGTAACAAGGGTCATAAATTTTGGCGCAGTCGGTAGGACACATAAAATTGTCTTTCTTGGTGGGATTTACAATCTTTCCAATAAGGATAATGAAAGCCCTGTTACTCGTTGGTTGAGTGTGTTATGAAGGAGTTAAATTTTTGCTTAAATGAGTCATCCTCTTCGTCCTCTTGAATTAATGAGTTAATAAAATTGATAACCGGGCAAGCAGGTAGAATGCTCGTAAACCTGACCTCATCAATGAAAAAAAAAAAATGTAAAATAAATAAAATTGATAATCGGGCTAGCAGGTAGAATGCTCGTAAACCTGACTTTATCAATTAATAAAAAGGTAAAATTAATATTCGAGCTAGCAAGTAGAATGCTTGTAAACCTGACTACATCAGTTGATAAAAAGGTGAAATAAATAAAAATTAATAATCGGGCCAGCAGGTAGAATGCTCGTAAACCTGACCTCATCAATGGATAAAAAAGTAAAATAAAAATGATTATCGGGCCAGCAGGTAGAATGCTCGTAAACCTGACCTCATCAATGAATAAGGAATTAAAATAAACTAAATCAAAGTTTCAGCATCGTACAATTTTGTAAAGGATTGTGAATGAAAAATACAAAAGATACACATATCTTCTGATATGTAATCTAAATCAGGAAGACAAAATCATGAAATTATTAAAGGCTGAATTGAATAATAAAGGTTTATATTAAAGGTTGATTGAAAGGTTCTTGAATTACAAGAAATTGCTATGATAAACTTTTCGTCGTACGACAGAAAATTTTGTATCGTCCATTATTAAACTCTTTATCGTCATCGTCGTCGTCAACAAATTGTTTATCGTCTTCGTTGTCTTCAACTTTGTCGTCTTCAACAGACTCTTTATCGTCATCGTCGTCGTCAACAAATCGTTTATCGTCTTCGTTGTCTTCAACTTTGTCGTCCTCAACAGACTCTTTATCGTCATCGTCGTCGTCAACAAATTGTTTATCGTCTTCGTTGTCTTCAACTTTGTCGTCTTCAACAGACTCTGTCATCATCGTCGTTGTTAGCAAATTCATTTTCAAAAAATTGAAGTTACTTCCTCTAAACGAATAGCAGGAAGAAGGAAACTATATATATCGAGAAATATAGTTTCTATCTTAATTACAACAATGCATACAAGGAAGTTGGAAAATTCCGCTATTAATGAGGAAAATGTATTTGGTTTGGACTTTAAAAATGAAAGTGATGATTCTAATTACGAGTCTTACGAATATAGTTCAAGCGATGAACTTGATAAGATTGTTAGAGTCCCGAAATTATGTAAAACAAAACTCAATGATAAAGCTGTACTAAACAAAATAAGCATAAATAAGGGAAATAAGAATAAACATAGCATTATTGAGACTGATCAATTTAATGGTGCTGAAAAGGAATACGATTTGATTAATGGTGATTATTCTAGGCAAAATGAAATTGAGAACAGTTTATTAGATTTACAAACGAAATATAGTTATATTTTGCGAGAATTTGAAGAATTAAAAAATGCAAAAGAAAATCACGAACCAAATGCAAAAGATTATTTAATTAAATTGGAAGATGCTGTTAAAATCGTTCCAGAATTTTCTGGATGTGATAAACATTCGACAATTTGTGATTTTGCTTCCAGTTGTTATGAAGCCAAACAAATGCTACCTTCAAATGCTGAAACAAATTTAGTTACATTAATTCGTGGTAAAGTAATAGATGAAGCCAAAATTTTTATTCAAAATGAAAAAACCGATACAATTCAAAGTTTGTTATATATATTACAGAAAATATATCGACCACCCACCTTCGTCGAATGCATGGTAAAATTAAATTCAACTGTTCAGGAAAATGATGAATGTGTTTCTTCTTATCTTGGGAGGGTTAAAAATGTATAAAATATTCTTATTACAAAATGCAAACTAGAAAATAATGGAATTTGCTCAGAAGAACGATTATCATATTTTCAAGGCTGTATTAAAAGACATTTTGCATTGGGCTTGAAAAAGGATTTATGTATGTTGGACACATCAAAGAATTTTGATGAAATTGTTAGATTAGCATTTGATGGAGAAGAATATGTACAATTCCATATGATAATGAAACTGATAATGAAACCAATCAAATAAAATATGCTACAATTAATGATATAAATATGAATGATGGAAAAACATACTTACCCAAAAAACGCAATCCTCAAATAAATAAATTTCGGAATAAGTGTCAACAATGTGGAAAAGTGGGACATAATGCAGAAACTTGCTCATACACAATTTTTGAGAGAAATAGAACTATTAATCAAAGTACTTGCAGATATTGTAAAAAGATAGGGCATAATATAAACTACTGTAGAAAATTACGAAATAAAAAAAAATATTAAGTGTAGGAAGCAAAAATGGAAATTATAATGAAATTAATATTCATAATGAATCTAAAAATAAAAATGACAAGGAAATTAAAAATGATAGAGAAAATGAGATTGGAAATAATAATGAAATTGAAATTGAAATTAAAAACACTGATGAAATTGAAAGTGAAAATGTGTATGGAATTCAAAATGAAAAAGATATAAAACTTACCGAAAAGGATAAATTTTGTGAAATATGCTATAAATATGGTCATATAGCCAATTTTTGTTCCAGAAATATTAATTGTGGGAAATGTCGGGAAAATGGGCATAAAGCAAATGATTGTGCTCTAAATTCGAAATGTGAATTATGTGGAAAACGCGGCCATAAATGTAAAAGCTGTTCATTATATATTGAAGAATATAAAAATTCCGATATGGAGGATGAAAACGACAGTGATAATTTTGATGTTATAAATGATTGCAAAAGAAAAACGAATAGAGCAATTGATGATTATCAGAAATATACAAATGTAGATTTTGATTCTGACATTGTCAATTATATTTCTAATGAGGATGATCATTCTGATGAGGAACACGTTAAAACAATTGATATTTATCGATGTCCTGATGTCTTGAAAAATTTGAACAGAAATACAT